>CM032463.1:29735783-29761503 GCA_019059595.1 Marasmia exigua | reverse complement strand
AAAGTCCGAACATGATGCGGTTCATATTGACTGGTCCGTGGTAGCCAGTGCAGAAAGTGTGGATGAGAAAATCACCCTCTTTAACTCACTCCTTATTCAACTATATGATAAGCACGCTCCAGTTCGACCAGTCAAGATGAAACACGCTCCTGCACCATGGCTTACTGAGAATCTTAAATCGTTAAGAGACAAGAAAAATGCTGCTAAAACAAGGTACAAATTGGATCCGTCCGACACTAACCGCGAAAAATATAAATTACTTAGGAATCGCTGCAACATGCTGTGTAGAGACGCTCAAAGACGCCATATTCACAAATCTATCGAAAATGGAAGTCCAGCTAAAGTCTGGAAGTTTCTGAAGTCACTTGGAATTGGAAGAACACGTCACGAATCCTCGATCAAAGATATTGATATTGAGTCTTTAAATAAGCATTTCTCGTCTTCTACCTCCATTGATGGTACAACAAAGGCTGACACACTGCATCAACTTTCTACTCTTCCAATGCCTGCTTACCCAAATCTCATTTTTAGTCAAGTATCAGATTGTGATGTTAAGAAGAACATACTCTCCATAGCTTCCAACGCCATCGGCAGCGATGGCATCAGCCGTAAGATGATCATTCCTCTCCTCGATATCCTTACTCCTATCATTACACATATCCTAAATCATTCTCTCTCCACGAGCACCTTCCCCACAGCGTGGAAAGATGCCTAGATTATCCCTCTCCCTAAGAAGCGTAACCCTACATCCTACTCTGATTACAGACCCATCTCAATCCTTCCTTTCCTTTCAAAAGTCCTAGAACGTATTGTGCATCAGCAGCTTAGTTGTTTCCTGGGTAAAAACCAACTTTCAAATCCTTTCCAATCCGGGTTCCGTCCAGGTCATAGTACGGCTACAGCGTTGGTCAAAATCACAGATGACATTCGTCATGGTATGGACGAAAAGCGACTCACCGTATTAGCACTGCTGGATTTCAGCAACGCCTTTAACAATGTGGATTTTGACATTCTGCTTGGTTTGCTTTTTTCTCTTAACATATCTCCAATGGTAACTGACTGGTTTCGAAGTTACTTGCATGGCCGTCGGCAGCGCATCCATGCTGATGAATCTACCTCCGCTTGGTGCGACATTAGGGCTGGCGTGCCGCAAGGTGGCGTACTGTCTCCTCTACTTTTTGCTATTTTCATAAATTCAATTACTCACAATCTCACTTCTTCCTATCACTTATATGCAGACGATCTCCAAATATATACGCAGGGTAGCCTAAGTGATCTCTCCAGTGCTGTACAGGCTGTTAATTCCGATTTAGACCGGATTTCGGTGTGGAGCAGATCTTTTGGTCTCTTGGTTAACCCTAAAAAAACGCAGGTTATAGTTATTGGCAGTTCGAGGTTGCTATCCAGGATCGACTGGAGTACATTGCCAAGCATACTTTTTGACGGAATTCCAATCCCCTATAGCAAAGCGGTAAAGAACCTTGGAATTCATATCGACAGCTCCCTATCCTGGACTACTCAGACCGTTGCTATCTCGATGTAAATGAGGTTTTACTCGGCAAGCTCGAGCGTCTCCAGAACTACTGCATACGTAGATATTATTTTCGGTTTGCGTAAGTATGACCACATATCTGAGTATCGAGCTCGTCTCCAATGGCTGCCTATCCGTCTTCGTCGTGACTTTCACATTCTATCCTTACTATTTACTATTCTTTTCAGTCCCAAATCTCCACCTTATCTTAAAGAGCGTTTCCAGTTTCTCCAGCCCACCCGAGGTCATATGCGTTCTTCCAAACTTCTTCATCTTAAGTTCCCTCCTCATTCATCTCAATCCTACTCCCAATCCTTCACCGTGCAGTCTATCCGACTTTGGAATGCTTTACCTCTGTCAATAAGGCAATCCAACTCCCTACCTATCTTTAAAGCCCAAGTTAAATCACATTTCCTTAACCTCTGAGAACACACTTCCTCTCCCCATCTCTTCCTGTCCTTTAATTAAAATCATTCGCATACTTTCAGATCCATTGTTATTTTGTAGTTGCAATATCCAATTATCTATATTTAATCAAGCATATGTAAGTAGTTTATGATATTTTATGCAGATATGTATTAGTATATTTATATTTTATTTATGTATTAATATTTAAACTTTGTATGTAAGTATATAAATATTAATATTGCACTGCCCTACACCTTCATCAAGTGTCCTTTACCCAAAGGTTGCCTGGAAGAGATTGCTCATAGTAATAAGGCCGCCTTCGTTGTACATATCCTGTAATACCTAGTATTAAGTTTTCTTAATATACTTTGAGTGCAATAAAAGTATATTCATTCATTCATTCATTCATTCATTCATCGCTTACAACCTGCGAAACACACACACACAGTTCTCTGTCTTCACTCCTGGGTGTAATCCTTCAATTCTTTCAGACGGCAGACGCTTCATTGTAATTACCAGTTTTGGGTCTTACCGAATCCCGGATCATGATGGAAGCGTAGCTGGTTTCACGCTAAGATGAGGAACAATAGTCAAATAATCGGAAAATATAACCGCATATAACCTGTGAAACAAACACATAACTCTTTCCCTTCATTCCTGGGTGTAATTCTTTCATTCCATGATGTTGTCGGCTTTTTTTTTTATTGCTTATAGTAGGTAGACGAGCTTGCCCATCTGATGGTAAACGGTAACCGCCGCTCATAGACATCAACAATGCCGGAGCACAGTCATGCCGCTGCCTACCGTGAGAGAAGAACTCTTTTCAAACCTCGTTTAAAAAAGGACATGTCATAGCGATCAGGTTGTTACATATTATTGCTTGTTAAAATAGAGAAAGGCAGTTATAACCAATTCTATAGGTACAGTCCGCATCAAACTGATCTTAGCATCTATATGTATAGTACTTTTTAAGATATTGTGTTAAAAGTGATTTTGAACATGCTCAGATATTTTTCGTCTAGTTACCTATTATTGTTTAATTTCTGCCTCGGTGGCGCAGTGGTCAGTTTGTCGCACTTTAAAGCGACGGCTGAGCAAGAGGTCCCGGGTACGATCCCCGGGTCGGGCCAAAAATTAGTACCCATGTTTTCGGTAAGAAATTCTTAGTGTCAGCCCGGAGTTTGGAAGTCGGCGGTCAGGCACCCCTGTGCCTCGGAAGGTACTTTAAGCCGTTGGTCCTGCGCCCAATCGCTCTCCAGTCGTGTCACTTGAGCACTATAATTGGTGCTTGAGCTACATATCTCGGAGTCAGATCAAATGTGATGTGAAAATATTTATTTATCATAATATATCGTACGTGGCTGATCGTTGAAATTGGCCGCCGTAGCCTCAATCGGTTGGAAAATATTGTTTAATTTCTATTTTCTCTTAAAGTGATTATTGTATTATTTTAAGAATTAAATGTGATAAGATCAAACCATAAGATCATTTTGATGATACCTATTAACAATTATGTTGTGTAAGCAAATTGTATGAAAACCTAGATTCGTTTATCACGAGTTCCACCCAGTCCCAACAAACAAAGTCTGTTTAGCAATTGAGAAGTCACTGAATAACCAACCGTTTATAATCTGAGGTCAACCTCAGAGATTATTTATTTAATTTCAAGCTTTAATCGCCATGATACGTTTCGAGGCGAGATAAGGGAAATTCACAATTTAAATAAAAAGGACCTTTATTACTGGAACTTAAGTTTTCAATTTGCTTAGGGTACAAGACTAGTAGGAAAGAAGGAGGAAAACCTAGGAAGCGAAACAGGAAATCTAGTTCATATAAGTATCACTGAGTGACCCTTTACGTTTTACTTAACTGTAGGTATACGATTGTTTCTATTATTATGTGACGATGGAATTTACCCTGAAAATAACAAATTAACTATTAGATTAAAAAGGGCAATTGTACGAGTAGTAATTAATGGTACCTATGTTTATTTTCCCTATGTAAATGATGACCCGTTTGGAACAGTGGTAGTGAACGCTGCCTTTGGTCCAAGGGTTGCGGGTTCGATCCCCGCACAGTACAAACATTTGTGTGTATGAACATGTCTGTTTGTATAGGTCTGGGTGTTTTTATATATTATAAGTATGTATTTACAAAAGAAAAGTATTATATGTATGTATATATTTGTAATTCCGCTATTGGTTCTGATATCCGTAACACAGGTGCTCGGTTGATCGGCCAAGATAGGGTCTCTTCGCAGCTTGACCTGAAACCTTTCTCTCAACGTGGCCAAACCAGCGTAGTCCAGTTGACTTTATATCGCTTATTATGTTTGGTACGGTCACGAGCTCGTAAACCTCGTCGTTAATCCTTAGTCTCCAAACATACATACAGCTATATAAGAGTACAAATAAAAATCAAGGTTCATCCTCAGCACAGGCATTGTATTGGGCTTAGGTTTTTAGTGTCCACAGACCAAAAAATCGAGTTGTACCTTCTGTTTTTGGTAGATTTAGTTTATTTGTAGTACCTATAAGCACGAGAAGTTCGAACGAGAATTCATTAAAATATATACTAACTCTAGTCCGTCTCTTGAGTCAAATTTGAATTAACTTGGAATTTCATTACGAAATAAATGTTTCGAGTTTATTCCTACTCGGGTCAATTTGGCAACAAACTTCTCGAAATTGGCTGGGAATTGATATACGGGGACGCCTTCTTGTAGTTAGATTACGTGTCGTCTTCTTATTGAAAAGTAAAAACTTTATCCACGGATAAAGATTGGTCGAATCCGACCACAGCGAGACTGCTGATCATGTGTACTTACGAAAGAAATTTAAAGAAACAAGAACCGGAAATGAATTACTGTGTTAATTACTGTAATCGATGAGAAATGTGTTAAAATTTACCATGCCTAATGATGTCAGCAGGTACTCAAATCATTAATTTCACAGTTTTTCTACCACTTTTTTTTATAGAGACTCAGTATATTGGCTCTAAGGCATCACCTCCGTTGGTACCGCCATACTGGCCCGCGAGATGCTTCTTCACGCTTCATTTGAAGGAATCGATATTGTAGGAAGGAGGAAATACTTACATGCAAAGTTGCAATCAGGTCTCCAACTCTCCATATTGCAGCCTTGACAGGAATTGATTGAACATATGAAATGAATATAGAGAATTATGTACACTTATGTTACCATCAATATATCTGATACAATTTTCTTCTTATCATGTGGCACCAGGGCTTACCCTGGTGTCATAATTACAAACTCATCCCGATTTGAGGGAGATCCACGACCACTATTAAGCTGACAATGTGTTAACAAACTAGGTTCCTGATGTAGGTAGGTAGGTATGCAACCCTATACATATGTTGCTCAAGTGACAGGTTTAATAATTGCTTATGATGACCGTGACAGCGATCGGCGGTAAACCACATGTGCACTTGTGTTTACTTCTCGAACCTTATAAATTGTTCATTCAGAGGACAAGTTACATAATTATTAAATACATAAATTTTTCGTATCTGTCGTCAACAGTCCTTTTAAAATTATTACAATAATTGTAGGACAACTTGGACAAAATTAAATTAGACACGTTCAATTATGAGGCTACCTCCTCGGGAAGTCAGTGTCCCAGTAAAGGGGACATTAGTGCTGATGATGATGATGATTATGGTTTTTGAAATAATACAATTTATTCAGCCAACAGACAACCGCGGTTTCAGGCCTCACACTCTCCACAAAGATCCGTCCTGTGGACCGCGGATCTTCACAAGATCGTTGGTTCACCATGAAGGGAGCCTGCTAGCCTTGACAGGCCTCCGCGACGTCGAGACCAATATTGCAGTAACATGGTTAGAAATGACAAATACCCATTTAGTAATTTTAGTTTTAATTCTGTATTATTTTTGCATGCCCTTTTTTCTTTAAACATTGTAAACTTTTATTGTGTGTCTTATGTTGATGCAAATAAATAATTTATCTATCTATCTATCTAGATGTGAGAATGATAATATCCCTATAGTGACAATATGCTTGTGTACTAGGTCAGAGATTGGCAGATTTTTAAATAGCATTGAGAAATAAATAACAGTCAAAAGTGGCTATGTACAAAATTTCAGCTTGAAACCTTATGTATTATTTTTGATATGAGCCCCCAAAGGCAAAGATGGGCATGTAAAAATTTTAAGTCTTAAACTTACGAAATATTTATATACCAATCGATATCTTCTTCAATTTATAGCAACTTTTGTTAAGAAACCATTTTTATAAACGCACAATTTCATATAACTATCGAACAAAACTATCTCGTAATGCGCACAAACTAGTGAGGGATGACGTCACGCCTCGCGTCGATTTTTGTATGCAGCATTTTGGGCAAGTCTATTTAAGTGATTTTCAAATTGTCCTATCTCGAAGAGTTTTCAAGCTAACAAATCGATTCTTTCACCGATGTTTTCACTTTTGAGGGGTTCTTATATTACCAACAAGAGAAAAAAATAGGACACAAGCCTAACCAGTTCTATATCACTGAGAAATTAGAGTTTAGTTTTATCTTCCTAGTGATATCTTGTGGCTTATTTTGAGTACCTACGGTAGACGACATCTACTGATCCAGTTTTATTCTTTTCAATTTTTTTTATGTTATCGCGTATCTTTTTTTTTTTTTTTTTTATTTAGCGGACAAACGAGCAGACGGCACACCTGATGGAAAGTGATCACCGTCGCCCATTGACATCTGCAACACCTGAGGTATCACATATGCGTTGCCGGCTCTTAAGAAAGGAGTACACCCTTTTCTTGAAGGTCACCAAGTCGTATCTGTTCGGAAACACCACGGATGACAGCTGGTTCCACAGTTTTACTGTGCGTGGTAGGAAATGACGTGAGAAACGCACTGTAGTCGATATAAATCCATCCAGGTGATGTGGATGGTATTTCGCGTTCTGACGTGATGTGCGGTGGTGAAAAATTGCAGCTGGAATAAGGCCGAACAGCTCCTCGGAACATTCCCCATTGTAAATGCGATAGAAGATGCACAGTGATGCTACATCTCTACGCAATGACAGAGGATCAAGTGTGTCGGAAATTGCCTGGTCGTCGACAGTTCTGACCGCCCTTCGCTGGATACGATCCAGAGGAAGAAGCTGATATTTGGGAGCTCCAGCCCAGAGGTGAGAGCAGTATTCCATGTGAGGCCGCACCTGCGCCTTATAGAGCTGCAAGAGATGCCCCGGCATGAAATACCTCGACCTATTGAGCACGCCGAGCTTCTTGGAAGCCAATTTAACTTTTTCCTCTAGATGGCCGCGGAACTCAACTCTGTCAGATATTTCGACTCCGAGAATTCCAACTCTGTCAGAAAGAGTTAGGGGTGTTGTGTCGAAGTGAGGTGATACGACAAAGGGTGTCTTTTTTGCGGTAAACGCGCAAGCTTGAGTCTTTGTGGGGTTAAAGTTAACTAGGTTAAGTCTGCCCCAGTCTGAGATGGTCTCAATTTCTGACACAAGCTGGTTCCGGTACTCATAGACATTTTCTCGAAAAACATTTGCACAGCCGCTGTATAAGGCATCGCCCGTGCTGTCATCCGCATAGCAATGAATGCCCTTATCGTGGAGCATATCATTGATGTGCAGAAGAAACAGCGTAGGCGATAGAACGCAGCCCTGGGGAACACCAGCATTAACAGCTTTACTATCAGAGCATGCTCCGTCGACGACGACTTTAATGCTACGTTCTGTCAAAAAGCTGGTGACCCATCTGCACAGCTTTTCCGAGAGCCCGTAGGATGGAAGTTTAGTCAAGAGCTCTTTGTGCCACACCCGATCAAAGGCCTTCGCTATGTCTAAGCTGACCGCCAACGCCTCGCCCTTGCTCTCAATAGCACTTGCCCATCTGTGAGTTAAGTACACCAGAAGATCACCAGCCGAGCGACCCCGACGAAAGCCGTATTGGCGATCGCTGATGAGCTCGTGGTCTTCCAGATACTTTAACAGCTGGCAATTTATAATGGACTCCATTACTTTTGAGAGCAAGGAGGTAATGGCTATCGGCCTATAGTTAGACGGATTAGAGCGGTCTCCTTTTTTTGGGATCGGGTGTACTAAAGCAATCTTCCATTTGTTTGGTACAATGCCTTCGGCGTAGGAGTACCGGAACAGATGCGTAAGTATTGGTGCCAACTCCGGAGCACACACCTTCAGGACAATGGGCGGTATACCGTCCGGCCCACTCGACTTGTGGATTTCTAGGCAGGAAAGTGCTTTCCGCACAGACTTCTGTGTGAATAAGACGTCCGGCATTTCACCTTCAAACCGCGGAGTGAAGGGCGGTTCACAAACTTTGTCATCCAAAGTCGAGTTGGACGCAAAAAGAGAACCTAAAAGATCGGCCTTATCTTTTGCGTCATGGGCTAGCGAATCATCCCCCTTGTTGAGCGATGGTAGGGAAGGCTAGCTGAGATCTATGAAAATATAAGTGCCTCCATATTAATTCTATCTCACATTAGTATCTATTAATCTATGTTTCTTCATTAACACGGGCGTCATTCACAACAGGTACCAGCACACGTACACAGTGGTACAGAATATCAGCGCTGCCGTGACATTTCTGCCGGTGTCGTGGCAGCACCATGCTGAGGCCGGGACCTGATTGACCTCACAGTTCACACACGCCTATTTATTTAGAATATTTTCATTGTTTAACTATGCGTACCTACCTATCGTCTGTTTTCGGAATCACCTTTATCTACTCGTATAATGTTTTAATGTGTAAATGTTACCTCTTATAATGAGTGTCAATTGTTAAATTGTGAGGTCAATAAAATGTTTCCTTCTTTCTTTCTATTTTTTTTTTACTTTAAGGTGACGGGTATATGGGTCAATTTACCTTTCATATATCTTACTTGCTGCTACGGAACCCTACATGGGCGAGTCCGACTCGCACTTGGCTGTTTTTTTTATTTCAATAGATACTTCAATAGATATCTATATATTCTATCTACTTTTCAAAATGAATCATGACTCCTTAACTGTTAAATATGTACTTATTTATAGTGCGACCCACTCACCAAGAGGTCCCTTGTTCGATCCCCGAGTCGGGTCAAAAATGTGTACCTAAGTTATCGGTAATAAATTCTTAGTGTCAGCCCGGAGTCTGGAAGTGGGCGGTCCTGCACCCAATCCCTCTCCGCTCTTGTCACCCTGTTGTGACATCGGAATTTGAGGGTAAGGGAATAGAGAGTGCACTTGTGTCTCCGCACACACTTGAGCACTATAATATATCCTGCGTACGTGGCTAATCGTTGAAATTGACCTCCGTAGCCGTAATCCGTTGGAAGATTATTATTATGTACTTATTTAATTCGGTGCTATTACATGCGTCTGCCTTTTTGATAGATTCAAACTTCTGAGTCAATTCTACAAAGAAAGCAAATTCATAACTTCCTTTTGCATTAAATCAAAATGACCCGTCGACATCGTAAAAGTGACAACGGTGCCTTAATTATAAAAAGTGGCTTAAAAAGGGTATGTAAGTTCTCAGCAATAAATTTTCTCAGCTTTGGAAGACACAAAAAATTATAACTTCCCAGAAGTTTTCTCTCAAACATTTAAATTTACCTACTTTTTCAATTAATCTTGCTTGCTTGTAACTAAATTGACACGCTTTTTATATAATTACGGACTAGAAAAGACAAATTATTAATTAATTTTATAACTTTCAGACTTTTTGTGTTAATATTTTTAAAGGGCTTTAACAAAGAAAATAATACGGATTGGTTGGCATGTCGTACCCACTTTATATTTACATTGAAGTTTTAAAGTAAAAATCAAGTTGAAAATATTTTTCTGCTATCTTTTTATTAGTTTCATCCAGTGTTCTGAAATAGTATTTAACTATAATGTATCAATACGGGGATTAACACGATATGTATTATGTGAAACAACATTGTGTACTCACATATTTGGCTCGACGTTTCGGCTACGTTACAGCCGCTCGTGAAGTCCGCTCGTGACCACGGCTGCTGTAACGTAGCCGAAACGTCGAGCCAAATATGTGAGTACATAATGTTATTTCACATAATAAATATCGTGTTAATCCCCGTATTGATACATTATAGTTATAATGCAACGCGAAAATCTAAAAAAAAAAAGTATTTAAGTACATACATATATAATTGAAAGTTATTTGAATGTATTGGTATATAGCAAGGCGTGTAATTTGTACGAGTAGGTACGAGTACGATGTTTAAAACACAAAGTCGTTTTATTTGGGCTCCTTCAAGCTACCTCAGACAAAGCATCCTCGTATGATGTGGTTGAGACATGCCATTACATCCAATTTGTTTCGCTCAATTTCGACTGAATAATAACTAGCTAAGTAACATAATGGAAACACTTTGTCCCATAGTTGACAACCGACTTCCGCATAAAAAATGTTTAAAAACATTGTAAATGGCGAACAACACGTTACTCGGTGGTTAAAACAAATCAACAGTTGTGACGTTATCAGCGTGGCAACGTTCAACAAAGAATGATAAAGCAAATAGACGGTTTATCAGAAACGCGTCGCAGAGGCATGGCGAGGGCGCCCCGCCGCGGTCGGCTCCCGCGTCACATTGACAGCTGAAACCGTCAACAAAACGGGAACAATATTGTCTGTAGTGCGTCCGACTAACCATTCGCGCTTGCGGCGAAACGCGGACAGCACGTGGCTGATAAAATTAGACCGGCATGAGACAACTCGCGCGCTCCCAACGCACGACACGCTGGAGCACAGTGCACAGAACATAACATATCATAAATGTTAATACCAAGTGAGTGCAGCAGCAATGAGCACGAGTCGGAAATGGAGGGAATACATGGCAGCACTCAGTGGTTAGTATTCATTTGTGTCATTTAATTTGTCTGAAGGAATACGCCGGCATCAAGCGAAGGCAACACTGAGCCAGCTTATTATGCTCTGTTCACTCTGCACCTATTTAGAAAACAAAGATTGCTTGCTGTTGGTAACTGAACTTAAATATGATGAAAGTATACGAAATTAGTATGACTTGTGACAATGTTAAATCACTCAAAAATGACACGCAGTAGATTTTCCACATATAATTAAATTCTATGGCTTTTCATAAATAAAATTTCTGAATTCATTCAAACGTTTTATACAATGTTTTCATTTACTCCGAAGGTGTGAATAAAACTGATTAGTGCATATTGAATTATCGCTTATGTATTGGTAGTAGTAGATATTAGCGTAGGTACTGATTACAATTCAGAATAAGTTCCTCAATTCCTGATACATCAGTCGATCTCAGTGAAATCAGAGACAAACAAAATAAAAGTTTTAGAAAGTACCTGCATTTTTTGCGACCATAAAATTTGTACACTGAGTTTTCACTTATCGATAAAAAAGAAAGATATTTAAATATTAAAGTTGTTAAGACTGCACTGTTAAGGCGGCGGGTAGCCCTAACTAGCGACACCAATCGATTTAAATTGTTAGCTACTAAACTGGATCTATTTTAAACGATTTCGGGGTTACAACCTCTCGGCAAACACTTATATTATTTATTCAATAACCATGCACAAATGTTGGTCCAACTAAAAATTTATTACCGCCAAAAGCGGCCACTTTTTGGGAATCAATTTTTCGCGTACAAAAACAGACCCAACATATGTGCATGGTTATTTAACAAATAGTATAAGTGTTTGCCGAGAGGTTGTAACCCCGAAATTGTTTAAAATAGATCCGGTTTAGCAGGTAAAAATTAAAATCGATTGGTCACTAGTGTGCCCTACCCGTCACCTTAATGAAACAATACTTTAAAAAGAAAGTTATGTACTAACCCCATATCTCAGATATTATTTTCATAATATACCTACCTATTAAGTAGTCGGTATCTTACCTACAATGTATTATAAACAATGTTAATATACAATAATTATCTTATTTACGTAAACAAGTCCTGTAACTATTGGTTACACCGAAGATTATTGTGATCAATATACTCCACGTGGTATAATTTTATTATAAAATACCGATGAATAAAACAAATCAATCGAAGTTAGATGTGTAGTATGTGGTGTTATGAAATAAAAAAAAGCTATCAAACTCAGAGAAATAAATAAAAGTACTAACTTGTAGAAACAAAGTAACATTGTATAATCGGAAACTTTGAAATTCAATGGAAAATAATTAAATTACCTGCTAAATCAACGAATATATAAATAAAAGAAAAATATTTAAAATTCGGTGTGTGAAAAATTTACTGATGAAGTATTAAGTACGAATTTAATCATTAGTATCAAAAACATCGCATGCATCGACCTGATCACATTTTATAGGGCAGCTTCTCGTATATATGCCATTCCAAATAGGTTGCCTGTTCTCGGTGGGATATGCCTTTCTTCTTTTATATCATTCATCTTGGTAAGTGTAACCCGTCATTGAATCCCATCGTAATTATCATTCTTCCTTCACACCACCCATCCATATCTTTCTCCATTGTCGGCACACCACTTAAAAATGCATGCATATCTATCACTCACTCCGTTGCCTCAGCGACCTGAGGGTCTATTCTCAACCACTCGGCGAGTTTAAGATTGTATGGACGAGTATATCATCATCATCATCAGCCCATTTAAGTCCCCACTGCTGGGGCACAGGCCTCCCTCAATCACATGAGGGGTAATTGCCATACTCACCACGCTTGGCAGACGGGTTGGCGAGGGTTTAGATATAAATGCAGAGTTTTCCTTCTCTGGGTGCTGATGATCATGCCAGCAGCTTTACCTTATTCGCCTTTTACGACACCTCGGTAAGAGTGAGGGTCGCCTATTCTACTCTGCCGGGGACCACACGGCCCTCTGCCGGGGATCACACGGCCCCCGGACGAATATATGAAATCTCTAAATTCGATATCAATGTCCAGTGCACGAGATAGGCCTTCTGCATAGAGCCCGGTCCTAAGTTTATCACTCATCGTCTCTTTTCATTTGATATCCATACCAGAAACAGCGAATTTAAATAATGTAAATAATAAAATAAGCACATAATAACCAATAACTTATGGCTTCATAAATACGGCACAAATCTTACTCGTATTATGATTGCGACACCGATCATTACACGCTCATTGAGCATTGTTCTAACAGTCGATTGAATTCCGCGTGGAGACACCATGCCACATAAACATAAGCTACGTATACCATAAAAAGCACTGTTAACATGCTTGTATATCAAGACAGAAGATGTAAACGGTGGAAAGTGTCACCATTATTATCGTCATTAACATACACTTTTCCAACGTATGCAAACATCATTCAGTGGTCACTAATTTACATGTTTAGTTTCCATTAGGCATAATGTTATTACTAGAACCATCAACCAATGGGTTAGGTACTATAGATTTTTTAATTTTCTCTGAATCTTATTCTCACCTTAATTTTCAATAGAAGTCAAATCTAATTTAATAAATCCAATCTAATTTAATCATTAATAAAAAATAATAATTACGGAGTCTACAAAAAAGGTGCTTCGAGAATTCGATCTACATAATGTATATCATGCGAAACTAGTTCAACAAGAAAAATGAAAGATAAAGTAAAGGCCATTAAGTTCCCATTGAAAGGTCAAATAATAAAGCACAATTATTATTAAATTACATTCGATACTTTCTTATAAATACTGATTACTATTTATAAATTAGCTAACTGTATTTGAGAGGAAAAGCAAAACTTTTTGAAACATAAATAAGTTTCTATTTCAAATCCTGTCGTAAGAATCACAATCAAAAATGTTTCTACCAAAATCTAACAAAAAATTTAAAGTAACCTTTATTAAAGTAAAGGTTCAGGTTCACCTATTGTAAAAGGTGAACAATTACCCTAACTTAAAAAAAATCTGAGATGCTAAATAATTATTTTGTCTTTTTTTTAGTATGGGTTTTGAATATATTAATCGTAGATTTATTTTTATTTCACTCTTAACATCAACCTAGCAACCTGCAGGAAAATTATGCAATATGATATGACAACTTAAGTTAACATGTCTAGCAATATTTATTGCGTTACGTGTGATACAAATGGGCTCATTTTATACTCGACCGCAATATCACGCGTCAAGGACCTAACCCTACAAGACTATGGCTTGAAGCTAACCAGACGTCTCCCATAATATATTGCATCCTCTCCATGTTTGTGTAGGCTCCCTGAAAATTTCCTCCATCACAATCAAATAAGGTGTGTGTTACACGGTAACATTAATTTATCATACTTTTGCTGAATGCTGTCCTTGCTGAACAATCAAGGTAAATCACCAAAAGCGGACCGTAAATATCGGTGGGTACTTACGGGAGAATAGGAATTGATTATTAAACATCTGGTGACAAGATTGTTTAATTGGTTTAAGCAACTCAATATTAAGAACACACTCTCGTATCCAATTTACTAGAAAGAGGCCTTAAGGTGATAGGTAGGGCACACTAGCGACGACGTTCGATTTTAATTTTTAGCAACTAAACCGGACCTATTTTAAACAATTTCGGTGTTACAATCTTTCGGCAAATACCTACTATTTTTTTAATAGTTATAGTTAGCTGTTTGGTCTGCTTTTGCACTCGTATTTTGAATTACCGTCAAAAGTGGCCGCTTTTGGCATGAATCAATTTTTCGCGTACAATTACGGACCCAACATTTGTGCATGGTTATTTAATAAATAGTATAAGTGTTTGACGAGAGATTGTAACCCCGAAGTTGTTTAAAATAGATCCGGTTTATTAGCTAAAAATTAAAATCGATTTGGCGTCCCTAATGTGCCCTACCCGTTAGCCTAACCTAAAAATTAGGACGCCTTTTTTAAGATGATAAATTTTACGTGACGTTTACTTACTAATTTATAGTTACAAAGTTGTAGAACTTTCATTATCATCTTCATTTCAGCCTATATACGTCCACTGCAGGACATAGGCCTCCCCAATGATCTCCACACAGACCTGTCCTGTGCCGCCCGCATCCAACGGATTCCCGCGACCTTCACCAGATAGTCGGTCCACCTTGTGGGGGACCTTCCACGGCTTTGACCTCCACTCGAGGATCTTTCTGACCCACCGGCCGTCTGATCTCCTCGCAAAGTGCCCTGCCCATTGCCACTTGAGGCATGCAATTCTTTGGGCTATGTCATTTACCTTAATTCTTCAGCGGATCTCTTCTTTCCTGATACGATCACGCAAGGAGATTACGAGCATAGCCCTTTCCATTGTTCTTTGGGTGACTTGGTCATTTAAAATATGGTACATTTTATAATAGACATATGAGCTTTTTTCAACCGACTTCAAAAAAAGGAGGAGGTTCTCAATTCGACCATTAATTCGCCATTTTAACAAATTATGTATTTTTATTACCGCAACAAATACTGAAAATAAAATAAAATAATATTTATTTTAAAGGAGGCTGCCACACCAAAAACGCGAGTTTTGCCTATTCATGCTCGATATCTATTAACAGGATCAGGTATTCACAAAATAGATAATTGTACATTTTTTAATAATAAATAAAAAAGTCTATATTGCGGAACCGTTCGTGCGCGCACTTGGCCGATTGTTTTTATCAGTTCTTTATCTACAATCAAATCAGTAAGATAGTACCTAGCAACTAGGTCATCTATGGTACTATAAACCTACTATAATGTTTATTACCTAGCAACATTCAAATTGAAAACAAAAATAATTTCTAACTGCACACATTCATTTTCAAGCTTGACTTAGAGAGAGACTGAGAGAGACTATAGGAAATAGAGAAAATATTGAGTAATTCGGGGTAACTTACGTTAAGAGGGGGGTGTAAAAATGAGTGTTGAGGTTTTTGAAGGGGTCGGCAGCGCGTTTTTTTATATTACGTGTGTGGCAACGTTATATAAAAAAAAAGTCCCAGGCAGACTCGCGCGCCATGAATTGCGTACCATTGATTTTATTTATTAATATTAAAGTAAATAAGCAATTAAGTATCTGTGGATATTTTCAGTGTCTGCCTGTTACCATCAAATTTATTGATATCAAGCAGACATGAGCAAAAATATGTTTTTAAGGGGGTAATGTATTAAAAAAAAGTACAAATATAAGTGAGTATATTTTATGAAGCTTTCGAGTGCCTTCCGGTTGCCACTATCGATATCGAGCAAAAAACACAAAACAATCGCGCTTTTTTGTATGAGCGGTGAATATTTAATTTTACTATCTTTTGTTATAGCGACAACAGAAACATATTATTTGTGAAAATTTCAACTCTCTAGCTAACGCGGCTCTTGATATAGAGCCTGGTGACAGACAGACGGACAGCGAAGTCTTAATACTCCCGTAGTACCCTTTGGGTACGGAACCCTTTGGTTTCGGAAAAAATGAGAAAACGATTCCTTATATTTGAATTTATCCAGAGTAGGTATATTTCCCAATCTATTTTTTTTCATTAGTTCTTTATCTACAAGCGATTAAGTGAGATAGTAGCAACTAGGTCATACATATGGAACTTCATACCTACGTTTTAATTTCTATTATCAAACTATTTATAATTCAAATTATTAATAAACATTTCTCCCTAACTAAACTGCATATATTACTTACATTCATATTTATTTTCATGATTAACTGACAACGTAGACACCTACATAGATATTAAAGTAGGTAACTACCATCATAAGGCCAACAGACACATTTCTTATTGATCTCTTTTAAGTCTTCATCATCATCATTTCAGCCAATAGAGGTCCACTGCTGGACATAGGCCTCCCCCAATGTTCTCCACACAGATCGGTCCTGTGCCGCTCGCATCCAATGGATTCCCGCGTTCTTCACCAGATCGTCGGACCACCTCGTGGGGGGCCTGCCACGGCTGCGACTTCCTGTTCGTGGCCTCCACTCGAGGACCTTTCCGCCCCACCTCTCACTGCGGTAGATGGGCCGAAAATATGCTACGTAGCTTCCCGAACGCTGCCCAGCCGAGTTGGATTCGTCGATCGACCTCTTTCTGGAAGTTAGACTTACCAAGCTGGACTTTTTGTCCGAGGTATCTACCTCGGACGTATCTACCTCGGACAAAAAGTCCAGCTTGTTAAGTCTTGGTAGCTCTACACTGGAAGTTGTGGACGAGTACATCTGTACTCGTCCACAACTTCCAGTGTAGAGCTTCCAACCTTTACAAGAGTGGGTACGACATGAGAATTCAACATAATTTTCGTCTTGTCCATGTTCATTTTCAGACCCACTTGTTGGGAGACTCTACTGAGTTTTAAGTCTTAATTCAATAATTTATAGTATATTAAATATGGTTTATCTACATAATTTTACTCAATTGTGGCAATTGTATATAAGAAGAATTCTTCAAACCCATCTTTTATTGCCTCAATTCACCCACCAGTCCAGTTTTGCAATTTGGGTACAGAACCGTTTACATCTCGCATAACATTGAAACGCAAAAATAGCTCGCAAAATCTCAAATTTATACCCCCTTTAAAGTTCCTTACCGCATGAGGACTCTTAAATTCCAATAAAAATTGTTTGTTTTGCAGTATTTATTTACATTTTTTTCATCCTTTATAAAAACACTGGTTATAATGACTGATAAAACTTAAACTATAATCAAATATTTTGATAATAATCACAATAGGAATCCGTCAACAGTTTTGTTTCCCATGTGTATCTTATCTCCTTCAACAAATATAATATGTAATACAAATGAGTAAACGCAAGTCACAACGCAGACAGAACACGGATGCCCTAGAATGTATCAATCTTCCATCATAGAAAAGCAAGTTATCGCTACTATGATGGGATTAGGCTTAATCAACACGCTTGCCAAATGCGGATTGGTGATCACAAACTCGAGCTATGTCCGAAAAAATCGAAACATACTTTTCGTTCGATCCAGGTTCCCGAGATCACAGCCCGGTACTTAAACCACTAGACCAACAGGGCGTCTTTCGTCTTAGTTTCAATTTATTACTTGATCGACCTTTAGTAATAAAAATCATTACTTTGACGCGTACTCTTTGGAAGTAACTACTTATCCAAACAAATAAAAAACAGGATTATAGCGGAGTTTATGCAATATATAGGTGCCTAAAGATAGTACGCATAGAAATTATCCTGCGGATAGTTATCTCTTATAACTATCATGTTGGTCGAGTCGGCCTTTAGTTTAGGATGCCGCCTTGCTAATTTAGTTACAACAGGATGTATGACAAATAAAACAACATGTTTTTGCGGATTGCAAAAAGTGTAAATAAAATGTTATTGTCACCGGAAAATAATAAGATCCGTAAGTTTATCAATTTACTAGGAAGTTTATAAACTTTCGTAGGATTCAAAACGGGAGATAAAATGTATTATTTTACGTCCGCACTTACGTAAATTTATCAGCTTTCGACGTCACACGGTGAGTTTATAAAATAGCGGATATCTATTCGTAAAATTTATATAATTCGACCAATCACTGAAACTTTTTTAAATATACGAATCTTTGAAATACGTAAAATAACAGACTGCTCTCTGATTGGTCAATGTTCATAGTGGCAATGCCAATCAGATCGCGCGTAGCGTTTGGATATTACTTACTTATAATTGTACGAATGAGTTCAGTAAGTTTATCAATGTACGAAAACGTGGACGTAAAATAATACAATTTATCTCCCGTTTAGAATCCTACGAAAGTTTATAAACTTCCTAGTAAATTGATAAACTTACGGATCTTGTTATTTTTCGGTGACATTTGTCATCTTCAGGTTATGCATTGACCATGGAACTGGAAAACGCGCGCTTTAGATTGTCACTTCTTTTGACACTTCTGTATAGAACATTTGCAGTGCAATGTACTTTAATGTCAATGTACCTAATTATTCGGTCAAAACTGAATTGTCACATTGTAAACTTTTCCAGGTAAACTATTCATTTGTGTAGCCACAAAAATTACCGTAGTAAAATAATCTTCTAAATTCTTTTCAAATGTAGATTCACCAATACGAGTATTTCATAAATACCTACACAATTAAGTGTAGCCAGTAGTGACGAGATGCCTTCACAAGCTATTTCTTTGAAAATTGTATTGTCAGTATTGTTATACACTTGTTAAACTTCTGGACATGACTGTTCGCTACATGTAAATAATTTATCTAGATTTTGCCAGCAACTTCGTCCGCGTGAAATGGAGTATCATTAGAATATCATTTTTATGATATTTTTAATTACTCTTCATGGTTTTTTCTACAACAAAAGGTACTTTACTTAAATATCTTTTTCAAAGTCAGACTTTGTTTGGACTTTAATGTAATCTATCGGAAATCAAATTCAGGAACCAAATCTTAAAACATGGTTAAATACAACCATTCATAGATTTCTAAACGATCTTTACGGTACGGCCTCTCTCCACACTCCGGTCCAACTGACCCAGGGCCTCTCCCACGGCCCACCAAACACCGCCCCCCGAATCTGCACCCTGGCTGCAGTGCAAACACCACCGGGAGACGGACTGTGGATACCCTTCCCCACCCATACACTGCTGGCTGCAGTGCAGAGTGGGTTAGGGAAATAAAACCCGCAGACTTCAGAGCGAAGCCGCCGCGAAACCCAACTCCGCTGGATACGGAGCCCCGTGGCTCGAAGACTCGACGCTGGACTCCGAAAAAAGCCTTTCGGCCACGAAGGCGCTCCACTCTTGTGGGGCCCACGTCAAAACGCAATCATGTGTGAGGTGACGCCGGACAGGGCCACAGGAGAGGGGTTTCCCCAAACCGTGAGGCCAGTCCGAGGCCCCGGGGGGACTCAACTGGGGTCGACAGAACGACTCCAGGAGCCCTCCCGTGTGTGTCCAGCTGTTAGCCGTCGGGTAGCAATGGGCGATGCCGATTACCTCCTGCCGTTGCCCAGGGACGCCAGGACCCTTTCGGTAGCAGCTCCAAACAGAGCAAAAATATAACCGAAAGGGCCACACGAGGAGGCCGCCGCACCGTACTCCCTCTTTTAATACCTATTTTAACCCCTCCCCCCCTAGTTGCCAAAGTGTAGTAGTATCTGCACCAAATTTCATCAAAATCGATTCAGGTGGTCTAAGCGTAAAAACATAACAGACCGACAATTTTTTCCGCATTTATTGTGATATTATTAGGTTTGTCATTTCAAGAGTTACAACATACATATTCCTATGGTGCGATGGCGTGGCATTTGCTTTAGATAGGTATATAGCTAATAAAATGAAAAACTAGACACACAAAGTGTACACATAGATTACCACTTTGTGTATGTACACAAACTTGTTTATGTAGTCTGTAGGCCTTCCTAGATTGCAAAAACTATATACCTACTGTAATACTGAATCAGAAAGCCGATGTAGCTGTCACGTTTATTGGACAACTCTAATTTGCATACAATTATTCCGAATAAGTTATCTGCATCATAAAAACGAGTAGGTAGAGGCAGTACCTTACAATCGTGTCTATTTTTAGAGTTCCGTATCCAAAGGATAAAAACGGGACCCTATGACTGAGACTTCAATGTCCGTCTGACCGTCTGTCCGGTTTTCTGTCTCCAGGCTGTATCTCAAGAACCGCGACAGCTAGACAGTTGAAAATTTCACAAATTAAGTTTTTTCTTTTGCCGCTATAACAACAAATACGAAAAACAAAATAAAATATTTAAGGGGGACTCGCATACAACAAAAGACCTTTTTTTGCTCGATTGCACTTGAAAGAATTAGTATATTCACTTTCACATTTAAACAATAAATAAAATTGAATCAATGGTACGGGACCCTTCGTGCACGAGTCCGACTCACACTTGGCCGGTTTTAGACCAAGGCACAGATATTATAATACTAGTTACAAGATGACATTTGATTATTGTAATATAATTGAATACGTACGTAGTTTTCAATGTTAGACAAGTATTTGCTAATAATAACTTACTAGGTATCTAGGTATAGAAAACTAAACCGCATAATGAAAATTTGAATAATTGAGTATGTAGGCATTTACTTTTGTTGGAAACAAATAACTTGTTCACAAGCAAGTTGTAGGTATAGGCATCTAGTTAAGTTCTAGTATGATTTAAATGAAGTTTGTTTTACGAGGGTGACAAAATAATTCGTTCCACAAAATTGATTTTGCTACACGTCATTTCATAGATTTTTAGAATAATCAGCGCATAATCGATAAATTGAAAATTATCGTTATACCTTGCGTAGAGATTGATGTTGTCTGATACCACTATGACTACTACGAAGTACAACCTGTGCGTAATTAAAAACCTATTGCTAAAACATTTAACAATTTAAATTATTCAAATCGACAATTTACAAAAAGTTGTTGATAAAATGTAAATTAAATATAATTTTGTGATATTTCATTGAAAATGTATTCAGTATTTAACCTCTGGGTTTATAGGGCGTAAAGGACATTTTTCAAACAAAACTCAAACGCATTGATAAGACATATATTTTAGGATAAAAATATGACAGGATGACGTCTTTTGAGTTCTGAATGGAACTTCACGATCAAAATGACAATATATTTTGTTGTTGGAATAAACGTAGCATAGAACAAGGAAACCTGGACATGGTATGTATGGGTAACTAAAGGTCATAATACACTGCCATTATATATTACTTATTATGTTTGCAGTTTCGATGACAACGTGTGCATCAGGAATGTCACGAAATCACATAAATAAATACGAGCACAACGTGCCCGTAGGTATATAAGAGTTATCTTAAACAATAACGAAATATTTTAACAGTTCAAATTAACGTTAATGTTAATATTAACGAGGAAGAGTTGAGATTATAAGGAATCTTAAAAATACATCAGTAGTCTTATAAAATAGGTAAGTATGTTGAAAAATTATAGTTTATAAATAGTATATAAAAATACTTAATAAATAGAATAATTCGATAACATTTTAATAATAAATCACAAAACGTGTTATAGGATCTAAGTACAATATTTACTTAGGTTTAGTACTACAACCTGTGCGGATGAAGAATGGGATCAGAAATGGCGGCGCATCTATTCACTTCTCGCTCGCACACTATTTGCGTCGAGTGCGAGTATAGACGCAAATAGTGTGCGAGCGAGAAGTGAATAGATGCGCCGCCATTTCTGATCCCATTCTTTATCCGCACAGGTTGTACTTATATTATGTACAGTCAGCGTCAGATCAAGTTACCCCCCTGCGGTGGAAAAATAGCACTTGTGCACCAAACACAAGGACGGTCCAAAAGTCAACAAGAAGGGTAACTCGATGTGAAGCGGTATATACATTTCTTATATGATAGGTGGCAGACGACTAGACAAATCACCTGATGGTAAGCGATTTAAAATATCGTAATAAATCCATAGCTCGTGCCACAAAACCATAGATAAAAACTAGTATAAATCTATGTATTTTATCCCTAGGCATCTATAAATGGTCTTGTTTTTGAAAACGTAGTCTTTTAATTGATGAATATCTGATTCCTATGTTTTATCGTGAATATAATCCCATTTTGAATACTACTCAACTCATACCATAAATCAAATAAATCTTTAGATTTTCGTACTAGTACATAGAAAAGATTAACTCAATAAAACATAAAGTACATTGTAACATAATAATAAGTAATTGTAATGTAGTAACATTGGTATGTTCAAAAAAAAATTAGTGTATTTTGTTTAAATAAAATAGTAAACTTTTTTACAACATAATTTATTAATCAAGAGGACAGGCTTGTCGCTAAAGTCTACATCATTTATGAATTCTTAAATTACTTAGATAGTTTAGCGAACAACTTTTAAAGACGATGCAATGCACCTGAAGTAGGTACCTACGTAGTTAATTTGAAACTAGTGGCCCGCCCTCGCTTCGCTTCGGTAATTTAATTTTAAAACAAAACAATTAAAAAATGTGTTTTTCTATACGAACTTGATTTGTAAGTTAAGCAATTCTGAGATTATAGGTAAGAAGGTTAAGAAGGTTAAATTAAACCATAAAGGAGACTTAAAATAACTAACAATAACTGAAAATAACTGTCATGCATTTTGCATATTCTTTCATGACTGATGAGCACTAAATATAATCTTTCCGTACCACGTTTTCATCCTTTCAGTGCTGATCATTTTCTGTATAAATTGTCCAAATTCTACCTTTATCATCAACTCGATATCAAATATGGCGACATTTACCATACGGACGTTTTAACCCATTTCACTCTAATAAAGGGGATTGAGGAAAAAAAGTACTCAATGTTTTAAATTTATATAAAAAATGCCAAATATCTTTTTTTTATCAATCTAGTTTAAAAAATAACCAAACCTTTCATACAGCGTTTTTAACCCTTTTTAGGCGGGTAGAATATGAATTGCTGAAAAGTACTGATATTAAATTTTGTCCCTCTATGAACAGTGCAAAAACAATTTTCACGAGTTCTAAGCATTAAATATGACGAATCTCCCCCTAACAAAGCCTTCAACTCCATTTCCAGCTCTTTGGGGGCTTGAATAAAAAAAAAACCGGGCCATGTGCGAGGTCGACTCGCGCACGAGGGTTCGTACAAACTGCAAGGTGTACAAAGTTCTTTCATTAGACAATTCGAGTCATAAACATGGTAAATTTTAATTGCAAAATGAAATTCATAAACATACAATGGGAATGGAGGAGCATAACATTTAAGGACAAAGATCTCTTTATCAGTTTAAGTATCCTTTATTGATATTAAACATATAAACGTCGAAATATAAGAAGAAGGCTATTTCGTCTTCTTTAAATGTTGCCCTCCCCATACATAGTATAATAACTCGCGGTTCATTGCTGTAACTACAATTATGTTTACAATCACAATTTTTTTGGTGGTATTATAACTACTTAAAAAATTTCAAGCTTTTCGGAATTTTTCTGTTACCTGTGCTGTAAAGCTATGGCTCTTACCAATTTCGAGATTCTATGTCAAAACGGGAAGTGGTCTTAGGTTTGAATTCCTTGCGGTAGTTGCGAGTTTCAAAATATGCGGTATCAAATGGTTGTTACGTTTGCGTTTTGCGTTTTTGCGTTACTTAAGATTTTTTTTTCCACGGGTTAAAGGCCAATTAAAAATCTAAGTTTTGATATGAATTTCAAACTTGATAGCTCTACGCGTTCATGAGGAAAAAAAGTAATAAGTTTTATATTATTAAAAAATATTATATTTTGTAATGTAACTTAAAAATTTAAGGTTTCGGAATTTTTCATTATGTGTGCTATAAAAGTTGCTCTTCATGCCAAATTTCAAGAGTCTAGGTCGACTGGAAGTAACCTTTAGGTTTTGATTCCCTTGCGAGTACTTGCGAGTTTCAAAATATGCAGCTTAAATTGCTAATTTCTTTTCGATTGCGTTGAAAATAGAAGTCTGATTTTGTTACAGCTTTAAAGAGTATTATAGACTTGAGTATTTGGATGAATTTCAATTTCTAATTACCTTTACGCGGTATTAGAGGAAATGGGTAGTAAGTTTAAAATTAAGAAAAAAAAAAAAAAATTATGTGATGTAAACTAATATATAATTTATGGTTTCGTAATTTTCCTTTATCTATGCCACAAGACGGTTGCTTCGTACCAAATTTCAAGATTCTGATGTTAACGGGAAGCACCTGTAGGTTTGATTCCCTTGCAAGTTGTCGAAAATTTGCGGCATAAACGGCTGTATCTTTTGATTGCGTTGGCTTAGAAGTTTGATTTTTTCACAGCTTCAAGGGGACAGTAGACTGAGTAATTGATATAAATTTCAAGCTTCATACCTCAACGCGATTCCTGAGAAAAAGGGGTCTTGACAGACGGGAACGGGGACAGGACGGACAACAAAGTGCTACTAATAAGGGTTCCGTTTTTTCCTTTTGAGGTACGGAAACCCTAAAAATGCCCAAAATTACTAAAATTTTGTATTGAGTGTAGCTAAATACCAATTTTCATGACTCTAACTTTAAAAATAAACGAATCTTCCATACAATGTTTGTCCCCCATTTCTTATCCCTTTAATGGAGCAATTAAAAAAACTGAAAAACAGGTAAATTTATTTTTTTTATCAAGAACCATAATCCGAATTTTCAAAACTCGCAAAAATGACAAACATGCATACTAACATTAACCCCCCATTTCAACCCATTAGGGGTTGAATTTTTAAAAATCCTATTTTAGTGCACGCTTACATAATAAAAACTACCCTTATTCCAATTTTCATGATTTTAGGTCCAGTAGTTTCGGCTGTGCGTTGATAGATCAGTCAGTTACCCGCCGAGGCGTTACCTCTTTATTAATAGTATAAATAAAATGTATAGAATATTCTACAACCATACAGTGCATAAACACAAATATGGATAGACCACATTTGATTCAAAAACGTGTTTAAATAAAGTGATAAAATCACTAATAAAAATTATCTTGACCAACAAACAGGTTGACATTAATTAAAAAACCAAAACTTCCAAGTGTTCATATCGTAGGTAGCCAGACAGTCTATGACAAAAAAAAAAAAAAAAAAAACAAAAACATTTTGAATTTACGTAATCGAATAAACAACTAAAATATATCAACAATGTCAGGGTTCAAAAGAGTTCCACTCACAAAAAGAAGATTAAGAAAGGTTAGTAAAAAAAAAAACAAAAATTATTGTGACCATTTTCGGAAAAATAAATAATTAGCGTTTTATATATAAATTACAAAAAATAAAATAACAAAATCCCCTGGAATATAACTACGAATCCCCGGGACTCCGTCTTTAGCATATCCAGA
>CM032463.1:29725373-29735683 GCA_019059595.1 Marasmia exigua | reverse complement strand
TAATGATAAACTTATGTCCCAGTCCCTTCAACTTAACCGGCATTTTGGGGTCCCAGATGACGCCTGTCACAACACGCCATTTGGTCCACGCGGCGGCAATACGTGTCTTGACGTCGTAATCTATATCTCCGGACGAATGGAGCACTGATCCCAATTACTTGAACTGATCTATATCGTCGGACCGACGTGGCATCAGAAAAGTTACTGATCATGTAATGTCTTTGACACATTCAGTTTCAGACCACCGTTCTCAAGCGACTGCTCCCACTCTTTTACTCACCTCACCAACCTGCCCCTATCCGAATCTACCAGCGCGATATCGTCAGTATCGTCAGTAGCAGGCCTTACAGAAAACCAACGTGAAGCAGCACTGTGCTGTGTTTCGCTGCGTGAGTGAGGGTACCGGAGGAAAAGGGGGCTTTAAAGGTTGGCAGCGCACTTGTGACTCCACTGGTGTCGCGTGTGTCCATAGGCGGTGATCCGCCTGCTCGTCTGCCACCTATCACATAAAAAAAATCGATGCTGTCGGACAGAACGTCTGATATCACGTTAAACAGAAATATACTGAGCACAGACCCATGGTGGACTCTGACTGTAATAGGGAAACGTTTGGTGTTGGTGGTGTGTATTTATTTATTTATATCTATGTATTATAATTCAAAAGTCGGGTAAGTTAATTCTCGATTATTTTAGGAATTTCTGTACTGATTTCAATGATCAATCTCTTTGCCCCGAATAACAGAGTAACTATAAAAAAATACAATAATCTAGACACAGTTACCTAAACAAAACTAAAAAATAAATTAAAAAATAACTTAAAACGTTATCAAAATAAATATTATTAGGAACACAGACGTTTGTCAACTTTTTGTAATTACGCTGACATCTGGTAAGATTTGCAAATACCCGACGACTGGGGGTAACTTTAATTAAATCAACTTTGGAATTTTCCAGAACCTACAGTATAAGGAGTTTGGGAGTAAAGCAACAATGTAACGGGGTTTATGAGGTTGGTACTCCTGGAAATCCTCTATCTACTACGGAAAAATGGAGGATTTATATGCATGTCTGATCAGACAGAAAAATAGCTCCCTCAATCACATGAGGGGTAATTGCCATACTCACCACGCTTGGCAGACGGGTTGGCGAGGGTTTTGATATAAATGCAGTGTTTTCCTTCTCTGAGTGCTGATGATCATGCCAGCAGCTTTACCTTAGTCGCCTTTTACGACACCTCGGTAAGAGTGAGGGTGGCCTATTCTACTCTGCCGGGGACCACACGGCTCACACGACCATGTGATGAAGCAGCGAGAAGAAAATCAAATTCAATATAAGTCGACTTTTACCACTTTTCACAGGACGCACAGAATTAGTCCTGGGTTGTCGGGTCGGGTCGTTGATTGGTCATGCTACTCCACCAGGTAGTAGGGTGGCGCTCTCTGCCTTTCTCTCTCTCCGACAAGCATAGTCCTCTCTTGACGACATGCTCCTCGTTTCTTTATATTATATGGCCGCGAATTGGACTAAATAGGAAATCGGGACCCTGGATCATGGTCCAAGCGTACCCCGTGGGAGAGCCACGCTTCGGCATAAATGGGCCCGCTCGACCGGATTAAAACCACGGCCTCACAGAAAACCGGCGTGAAGCAGCATTGTGCTGTGTTTCGCTGCGTGAGTGAGGGTTCAGGCGAGCCAATCCGGGGGAAAGAGGGGTTTAAAGGTTGTTAGCGTACTTGTGACTCCATTGGTGTCGCGGGTGTCTGCTCCGTCTGCTCGGCTGCCACCACATAAAAAAAAAGATAAATTAGAAGACACCCGATGCCTGATGCTAAATAATCACCACCCATGAAGATCCGCTACAACTAATCATCAATCAATTTATTTATTTATTTAAGGTACACATACAGATTAACGTCACAGGAATTATAGAAATAGTACATTTAAATTAGCTTATCTAGACCTTAATCCAAAACAAGTGTACACAACATGATTAACGTTTACATATCATTGGAAATTAAATTATAAAATATAAAAAAATATATATATATATATATATATATGAAAAGACTTAAATATTATTACAACGATCAGGTCGCTAATAACAAGAGGACGAGGGCCCCTTGTCAGCAAGAAGATCAGGAATTAGTTTTTTATATCTGGGGAAATTGTGATCAAAAATGTCAACGTCTTCGCTACCTCGCGCCAGTTCATTATACGTGCGGCACATCCTTACTAGTGGGCTATAGAAGGATGTGTTATTTTTGTATGTTTGAATAGCAAATATGTTACTAGCACCTCGCGCTCTATAGCGAGTGTTAAAACTGAGAGACGCGAGCAGGTCAGGGGCATCAATGGCTGAGTGAAGTATTTTATGCAGATTTAGTAGATCGTACCTTTTTCTACGGGTCCACAGTGAAATAGCACCGAACCTTGACACTCTCTGTCTGTAGTCCACGAGAGTACGCCCCAGGCCAAGTTTAAAAGAGAGGTATTTAAAACATCTTTTTTGGACCCTCTCGATGTTGTCAATATGTACACCATAAAAAGGAGACCAGACCGGACAGCAATACTCTAGAATACTCCTCACCATACTATAAAAAAGACATAAAGTACTGTTGGGTTTTTTGAATTCTTTAGTAGTCCTCATAATAAAGCCTAAAAGCCGATTCCCTCTATTAACAATACTTTCGTAATGTGGGCGGAAAGACAGTTTACTGTCGAACAATACACCTAAGTCCTCAACAACCGTTTCCTCATTCAGAACCAGTCCTTGTAAGTAATAAACATGACTGATTTTATTCCTCTTTCTGGTGAAGGAGATGATATGACATTTGTCCACATTAATACTCATTTTGTTAGTCAGGCACCATTCAAAAACAGTTTCTAGGTCGTTTTGGAGTGCCAAACATTGCCCTTCATCCCTCACTTCAGTGAAAACTTTAAGGTCGTCTGCGTATAAGAGGGCAGGACAAGCTAATCGGTCAACCAGGTCATTGATAAAGACTACAAATAGAAGTGGACCCAGGTGCGATCCCTGAGGTACTCCAGAGGTGATAGGTATTGGTGAAGATGAGTAGCCCTTCACAGTAACGAGCTGAGATCGATTGTTGAGATAGGAGCACAACCACCTCAGAAGGCATCCGTGAATACCATAATGTTTAAGTTTCTGACACAGTAAATCATGATTAACCTTGTCGAATGCTTTGCTTAAGTCCAGATAAACAGCATCAACTTGGCCATTAGTAGCAAACACTCGACAGAGATAGTTCTTGTATTCTAAAAGATTACTAAGCGTGGATCTTTTCTTGACAAACCCATGCTGTCTGCTTGATATAAATCTGTTCAAATAACCGTAAAGATGAGTGTGTGCCAGTGATTCAAAGAGTTTAGCAAAGCAGGACAAAATACTTATAGGTCGATAATTATTGCACACCTTTTTATCTCCAGACTTATGAATTGGTATAATAAAAGCTACCTTCCAGCGAGAAGGAAACTTACCAGACGACACAGACTTATTATACAGAATAGTTAAAGGCAAAGACAATTCCTCTGCACAACATTTAATAAACTTTGGGTGAATACCGTCAGGACCAGCTCCCTTGCGAATATCAAGTTTTTTAATTTTTAAGTAAATATCTCTTTGGCTGGCTCTGAAATCATGTAAAACAGAATTGTGTGAGACAGGTAAACATGTCAGGACTGAAGATTGAGCATTTAAGTCGTAAACAGACCCGAAGTACTCCGAAAACAGTTGGCAAATGCCAGGGCCATCCGAACAGGTTTTATCTTTGTATGTCATTGTGTCAGGTATGGTCACTCTGCCCTTTTTACTGTTAACATTACGCCAAAATGCTTTAGGGTCACTAGTTAAAGAGTCCTCAACAGACGACAGATACTGCTTATAACATGCAGAAATTAGAGTTTACATCTACGCCGCAGTAATGAAAAGGTGTCATAATCCCGGGGATTACCGTATTTTTTATAGCGCTTATGAAACTTATTTTTTTCATCAATACAACGGATCAAAGCCCGACTATACCACAATGGATAATTCAGATGTGTATTACTACAATATGGTGTGTGCTTTGATATAAGCTCATCAATTTTCTCGTAAAACACATCGACACTCTCATCGACATCAACCGTCGACAGCAACTTATCCCAATTGATCTCTCTCAACTCAGATTTCAGTTTAACGTAGTCGCATCTATCGAAATTGTGCCGCTTACTACTTTTTGGTCTCATAGGCTTGTTTTGCTTATTTGCAATAACACTAATGTGGTAAGCGAAGTGGTGACAATCCAAACGACATAAAGGCTCCGTCTTTTCTACACTAATGAAAGAAGCAGGCAATGAAGATAGTACTAGGTCTAAGTAACGATTGTTTATATTAGGAACTAAGTTCAGTTGAACAAGATTACAAGTATGCATGGTTTCTAACAGCAAACAAGCCCTTCTATCCAGGGGGTTTGACGGTGATAAAGTAGCAGACATATTGTCCTTTATCCATGTTAAGTTTGCTGAATTAAAATCTCCTAGTAAGAGAAAATCATCCTTATCATTTGAACTGAGTATACGTTTCTGAGTGTTATTATGGAATTCAATAACATCATCAATCGGCAAATCTGGCGGCAGGTAGCAAAGACAGATGTGTAGTGCAGGTTTGTCTGGTTTATGTGATAGTATAGTAAGCCAGATATCTTCAACCCTGCTCTCCCAAGATGTATGGCGTGCAACATTGATATCATTTTTAACGGTAACAAGGACCCCTCCACCAGCCTGTTTCTTAGAGCATGAACTCTCACGATCCCGCCTAAAAACATTGTAGCGATCGTCGATTGACTCACCGTCATAAACGCTGCTGTCAAAATTAGTTTCAGTCATACACACAATATCATAATCATTATTCGCAAGGTTTAAATATATATCATTAATCTTCGATTTAGCCCTACCTAGATTTTGATAAAAGACACTAAACATTTTAAAGTTAAACAGTGACCAAAAATATTGCTCAAAATGTGCTAAATAAAAAATATAATAATAGGAATAAAGACTGACAATCAGCGACGTAACTTATCTAGAGAGTCCATGCTATTGATCAATATTGCTCCAGAAGAGTCATTCTTGCGAACATAAATTTGGCCGTACCTTACCCACACAAATTGGTAATTACAATCTTTGGCAGTCTTTCTGGTTGCTGCATGTAATGACTTTTGCTCCGGCGATAGATGCTCCGACACATAGATCCTACATGATTCGCCAGGGATGTCGAGATCAAGCGACCTTAAGCCAGGCTTCTTCTTGTTGAACCTCTGTGTCGCCGATAATACTAAGTCTCTTATGCGAGGCGAAGAAAAGGTAGCCACTATGTTTCGTGGGTCTATTAGATGCCGGGTTAACTTTGGCCACTCTTCGGCAGGCGGAGATATGACAGTCCTCTATGGGAGCCTTGACGATATCACATAATTTCTTTAGCATAGTGAGCACATTCTCGCTTTTACGTTCTGGGACCGCTTGTAGTTCAATATTGCAATTCCGGGATAACTTTTCAATACCGACTATACGTGCGTTGAGCCTGATTATGTCTGCTTCCAATTTCGATTTCTCTTTCTCGAGACATCCTATCATGTCAACACTCCTATCGACGTCCGATCTCAACGTCTTCTGCTCTGCACAGATAAAATCAGTTGTGTTGCTGAAATCATCCCTTACACTATTTAACATCGATCCAATTTCGCTCTGAATCATTTCCTTTACGTCATCTCTGAGAGCCCTACGGAAGTTAGCCATGAAAGCAGAGAGGGTTGCATTGAGCTTGACGTCAAGGAGAGCACTTATTTTGTCCATTGTAACTTCCTCCTCCTCCTTTGACATTGTGGTGGATCCAGTAGTAGACAGCTGCGTTGGAACGTCAAGCATGTCGCAGGACATATTCATAGCATCATCACTACGCGGTAAATTGTTTGGACGCACGGGTGTATTATCATTGGAGTGTGTGCGTCTAGTGATATTGCTGCAAGCAGGACATACCCAAGTTGATAGCTGTTCCCTTTTATACGAGAGGAATTGTCGTCTATCAATATTTAAGCATCGATAGTGGTATTTACCTATACATAATCGGCATTTCATGTGTTCCTTAGCATGCAGTTCTTTGTTACAAGCGTTACAATTCATAATGCTACCTTAATTTCTCTATCTAATTATCTGATATAAAATTCTGGCAACGATTGCGAGTGTTGGCTACGACAAGAAGCAGCAGTGACGATATTCGGTGTGCTTGCTGGTGGTTGATAAGGGAGCCAGGCATCGATGGCCGTCGATAGTAGGTGCTGGCGTCGAAATAGGGGGTGATGCTGCAAAGAGGCCGGCTGTAGTCACGAGATAGGTGGCGTGGTGCCTGGATAGGTGGCGCTGGTGTCGAGATAGGCGGCGCTGGTGTCTGGATAGGTGGCGCTGGTGTCGAGATAGGTGGCGCTGGTGTCTGGATAGGTGGCGCTGGTGTCGAGATAGGCGGCGCTGGTGTCTGGATAGGTGGCGCTGGTGTCGAGATAGGTGGCGCTGGCGTCGTTTGAGCGTTATGGTATAGGTGCAGATCTCGTATGTGTATCCGAACGCAAGTGACACTATGAATGACTCAGAATGTGTCAAATCAAAATGTAAACAATGATATTTACGATTGAGATAACTTGTTTTACCGTGAATTTGACGATCCTATGCCGATGTAGCCGGGTAAAACAAATGCAAGACTGCTCGGATCAAAATGCACACTATTTAACACACGTAGCACAGTTGGATACGGGAGAATCAGTTAATACTTTCGGAGCGCGCGAAAATACGTGTTAGCTATATGACTTTTTTTTTTAAATTAATACATCATTATTTGGCACGCACCTCCTCATTGTGGAATCAACTTCTGTGGTATTTCCGAACCGGTGCGAGCTTCAAGAAATGAGCCTTTAGCTTCCTAAAAGGCCGGCAACGCATCTCCATTCCTTCTGGTGTGGCTGAAGTCCATGGGCGACGGTGATCACTTACCATCAGGTGACTAGCTTGATCGTTTGCCTCCCTTTCTCATAAAAAAAACATTATTTTTGCAAATGCATCAGTTTAAGGAAAGTGGAGGTTTTTTATGAAAATAGGAGGCGAACGAACAAGCGCGTCACCTTAGTGGCATCCTTAATTTCTAAGACTTGGGTTTCGTTTTGCGCGCTTGTAAACCGTTCCAAAGTATAATGTCCATTAAGACAGTCTACTTTGCTTATGTGCGAAGCATTTTAGAATATGCTTGTCAAATTTGGTCCCCACAATATACAATTTATAAAAATCGAATTGAGAAAATCCAAAAGATCTTTATTAGGCACCTTAACTATCGATGCCGTAAAGGCACATACACCTTACAATGATAGCTGCAGGGGATATGTGTTTCCTTTATAATATCGTTAACAGCAAAGTAAATTGCTTAGCATTAGTGTCCAAAGTCAAGTTCTGCACGCCCAAGTACCGCACTCGATATACGCCCCTATTGTACGCTCCTCAGCACCGCACCAACTACTACAGAAATTCAGTTCTTTCGCGTATTGTATCAACATACAATTCGCAGTTCGGCGCAACTGATATTTTTGCAAACACAAAAAAAAAGTTTAGGAGAGAAATCAATGTAATTTTGGAGGATAATCTATGAATCTAATATACGTAACACTAATTTACTAAATAAAACATATTAATGAGTTGGATTCATGGATCTTCCTGTAAATCAGGATAATTAGGTATATATACATTTTACATATATCATATTATGTTTACTTATACATATGTGTATTTACATATCTGTATAATAATTCATTTATTTATATATTATTTACCTACATATTTATTTAAATATTTATCAATCTACTAATTAATTAATTACCAATCTATTAATTATATAATTTATCTATTTATTTATTAATAATACCTTAATAAGACTAATCAATCGATTGCTTTGTGCGGTCGGCGTCAGGTCAAGTAACCCCCCGCAATGCAAAAATGGCACTTGCGTCTCAGATATAAGGTCGGCCCAAAGTCCAATAAGGGTACATTGGCGTGACGCCGTGGGTACACGTTGGTCGAGACAGTGACGAGTAGTTATGCACGCTCACAACTTAAATATAGATTTTGTGCTTCTGTTTTGTGAATTGTTGACAGCACAATTCATTTTTGTCTATATAAGGAAAACCTGTTATTGGCCATATTATTAATTTGTACCCTTTGTAATGCATTAATGGAATTACGCGGTTGGTTTTCTAGAGAAATAAAAAAAAAAAGACACAATTGCTATTTTAACTCGACCTGACGCCGTCTATACCCTAAACATATACCCTCTGACATTCCTTACTGTCGTGAACTGGACTATGCAAAAGGTCCAATAACTCGGGACAATCCACCCCCGGGCTGCAACCTGTAATATTTTTATTGGCTAACTTTTCCTTGTAATATACGATTTTAGACTTTCATATAATTACACTGTACATACAATGTACATACTTATAGGAACTTTTTGTATGTGATAGGTGGCAGACGAGCAGATGGATCACCTGTTGGTAAGCGATTATCGCCGCCCATAAAACCAGAGGAGTCACAAGTCCGCCAATATTTTTTTAAAGTTTCAAAGGCCTATCAACAGGTACCAGATATCACAAAAAAAATGTTTATTACATGAATACGGTATATGACTATTTTTTTTTTATTACTGCAATCAAAAGACCTCTCAATGATAGAAACATCGTTGAAAGAATCACTTGATTCTCATTTAAACTACCTGAGATATCACAACTTTAAAATCACATTATTTTGGGCAAACCCAAAACGCTCCATACAAATGGCTACTAAGATGTGACGTCACACTAGAGTATTTTGTATGCATTTCATTTGAATTTTGTATGGTAGCTATATCAAATGTTTCGTTTATGTCAATGGTTCTATAATAATAGTTGGTGCAAATTGTATGGATTATTCAATGGTATAATTATTTTTTAAAAATTTCATACTTTTAAAATGGACTTGCCCATGAATCTTTGAATGACCATAAAACCGGCTAGACGTTTATTTTTAATTGAGAATTTTTGCCATTGGCACATATTGACCTATATTTTGATAAAATATTTATATTTTGTAAAATCTTGAGCTTAGTCATATACCCTATTCGTCCACACTGGCTATCGAACCCACGACCCCTGGAACGTTCGGCAGGGTCACTAAATGACCCATCGTAATTATTTCAATAAAACCTTCTCTATTCTGAATTCAGCGTCTGTTTCGATTCTTTTGATGGAAAGCTATAATGTTCCATCCATGGAGCATTCTTCAAAGGAACATTATTTGGGGCTCGTTTCGTTTTCAATCTTAAATTTTGAAATAGTATTTTCTGTAGATAATGAAATAATTTAAAACGTGACCAAATATTTATACTTTATAGAAATACTAGTTAAGTCCCGCGATACTACCTGCGCTTTATCCACAGGGTATCAGCACTGTCAGGATCCTGCAAACCAAATTTCATATTAATCGGTCAAGCAGTTTGTGCGTGAGAAAGTAACAAACACTCACAAACTTTCACTTTTATAATGTTAGTGTAATGAGATCCAAAAAATATTCTGCGAAAAAAAACCACCTTCAAAAATCACGAACTTAACTTTACCGAAGTAGACGCTTAATCTCTGTTGAATAATTGAATGTTGTATTAAATTACAAGATAGTATTGGGCGCCGACTTCGGTATAACCTTTTCTCGAGTGTACTGTTATAGAATGTTATTTGACGTATATAAAGTGTTAAAAAATTATTTTACACTTTTTAGTTCGTGATTTTTGATAGCGGTTTTTTTGCACAGAATTTTTATTTTCAAACTCTTTAGTGTCTCATTTTTTGGCATGATCTATAGGCCAACGCTTGACTACAGTCTCACAATATGGAAAGTGACTATGAGGATCTAGGATGTAACGCGTTTGTCTAGAAGATGCCTGTTCACTATTGCCTCAAAGATGTCCAGATTGTAGTGAACCGGCCATACAGACTTCAATAAGAAGTTACATTCTTTAGTTGTCTACATTATTAATGTAACTTTACTCGGCCTTACTATAGTAAGTATTAAGAAATCTGTGCCCCAACGTATCTATTGATACAATGTAGAGCTAAAGGGGATGCACCACTAGTTATTAGTAAGTACTAAGGACTAATATTCAATTCGTACATTTTCTACTCGTCTGTATGTTAATTTGTAAAGTAAGGGAGTTACCGGGCTGCGGATGTAGATCCCTTGTTTTTACTGCTCCC
>CM032463.1:29705334-29717387 GCA_019059595.1 Marasmia exigua | reverse complement strand
GACTTATGACGTTGTCAAGATCTTTAAGTATTTTTAGGGTTCCATAATCAAATGGCAAAAAACGGAACCCTTATAGATTCATCATGTCTGTCCATCTGTCCGTCCGTCCGTATGTCACAGCCACTTTTCTCCGAAACTATAAGAATATACTATTAAAACTTGGTAAATTGATGTATTTTGTTAACCGCATTACGATTTCTACACAAAAATTGGAAAAAATTAAAAAATTGGGGGGGTTTCGATACTTGAAACTGAAACTCAAAATTTTTTTTCATCAAATCTATACGTGTGGGGTATCTATGGATAGGTCTGTAAAAATGATGTGGAGGTTTATAACATCATTTTTTTCTAAACACCATACTTTGCGCAAGAGACGCTCCCTATATATATGATGTAGATAATCATGTAGTTTTTTTTTAAATAGATACGTTATAAACCGAAAACCACAATTTATCTTACTTGCTGCTACGGAACCCTTCATGGGCGAGTCCGCCTCGCACTTGGCCGGTTTTTTATTTGCAACAGTCAAAAAAATCTACTATTACATCGAGTCGGGTTCACCGATACAGATCTAGTTATTAAACTCAGTCTAGCCTTGTTCAGTTCAATTCAAGATGGACGGCGCCGACGGATCGGGAATCCTATTTTAATTGCTTCGCATTCTAGATTTGGACTGAGCGATTTAGATCGAATAATGACATTTCGAAATAAATCTGATGAGTTCAATCTATCCTTTAACCCTAATACCTACGGGAAAAAAGGGTAATGCTGATATTTTCATTAAATGGCAAAAGCTATATCAAAACGTTGACTTTAACCATACACTAATTACATAATTACTCCATGCTATAACCCAATTCGTCCATCAATAGTGAAACCTTTTAAAGTTTAGGTCAAAAATTCGCAGTAAATTTTCATGTTTGAAATCTAACACCGTGCTAATAGAACCAGACAAGCGTATATTACTGCCAGAGAGCACAGGAAAGGCCACGGCCGTGAAACTGAAATCAATGGAAAATATAATATTTTCCTATATTTTTTTATTAAATCCTAATTACAGCACTTGCACCAAACTAAACGAAATGCTAGCTCATTTACCACCATACTAGGTAATCCTATGGGTGCATAGTCCCGAAAGCCAGAGTTTATATATCCTCCAAAAAAAGTTGATACCTACGTACCAAAAAGTTGATATCTTATACAATATTAACTAAAGAACAAGTTGTAAATAATCTTTGCAGCAGGGAAAATCCTCACACTTACATCCATCTACATTCCTGAGACCGCTTAGTTTGTTAGAAAGCACATGTATCTTTTTAAAAATGTTAAGAGTAAACACCGTCAAAACAAATTAATATTACCTACTCCTAAACTCAGTCTGTTCAAAAATAGCTATAGATATATACGTAGGATATATAATAATTTACCTAATCATATTACAAATGAAGAATCTTATACAACATTCTGCAATAAATTAAAAATACTACTACTATACTTCTCGGAAAATTTAATTACAATATTTAAGATTATATGGCAGACCGAGGATTAGATAACTTGTATTATTATACTTAGCTTCTAGTGGAGCAATATATAGTAAAACAAGCCATGTTTATAGATACATCATCCATCATCATCATCATCAGCAACCCCCACTCGTCCACTGCGGGACATAGGTCTCCCCTAATGCACGCCACTGCTCCCGACTTTCGGCCACTCTCATCCAGCCCACACCAGCCAGCCTTCGAATGTCATCATCCCATCTTGTCGCAGGGCATCCTACACTACGCTTACCGAGTCGCGGTTTCCACTCAAGGACTTTGCGGCTCCAACATTCTGCGTTCAACGGCTGTTCTGCGGCTAATATGACCAGCCCACTGCCACTAGACTATAGATACATAGAAATGTTTAAATATTTATTTATATATAAGGTACACCAACAGCAATACACACCAAACAATCACAAATGACAGCAGGTAACTTAAAAAGGAAATATTGAAATATTTTTGCCAATTATTTATTTTATGGGGACAGAGACAGTTTCAATAACTACAGGCCTATCTCGGTACTTCCAGCAATCTCCAAAATACTAGAAAAACTACTGAATGCAAGGCTCCTCAATTTCTTGAACAAATACGACATACTATCACCCACCCAATTTGGCTTTCGTCAAGGGCGATCAACTGAGGACGCGGTGTCTGCATTAACTATGCTGGTAGCTGAACAATTAGATAAGCACAACAAATGTCTAGCAGTCTTCCTGGACTTAAAAAAAGCTTTTGACACTGTCTCTTTTCCCATCCTTCTACACAAACTAGAAACTGTCGCCATAAGAGGTAAACCGCTTAATCTCTTTGGAAGCTATTTATCTCAGAGAATACAAAACGTTAAGCTGGATAACTATATAAGTAGGGACTTGGAGGTAACTTACGGTGTTCCTCAGGGCAGTGTCCTCGGCCCGACTTTATTCTTACTTTATATTAATGACCTATGCAATATTTATATAGACAAGGCAAATATATTTTCGTACGCCGACGACACTGCGATTGTTTTCTCTGGTAGCTCCTGGGATGTAATCAAGGGCGTTGCTGAGAGAGGTCTGGAGAGGGTAGGGAAATGGTTGGAGTATAATTTTCTGACATTGAATACTGCAAAATCGAATTTTGTTTGTTTTAGTATTTATAATAATATGAATGAATGAATAAATCTTTATTTGACACAATAAGTAAAAAGAACATACAGTTAATTCAGGTAATAATATAACAAAACAATAACATAAATAGATACTAAATAAAATAATAAAAAAGGTGACCAGTTAAGGTGAGGTGTCAAATAGGTGACCGCTCAGCTTTTGTCGACACTGGCCGAGTATAGCCAGCGCCGACGCTGGTTTTCAGCGGCTAACCTAAAACATTGTTGCACCTCTTTTCCCCTCCGCCTCCATTATACAACCCGTAAGGGTGAAGCCAAATAGGGACAGAGAAAGAACAGAGGCGCAACTTGGGGACTCGATGGGACGGTTCTACATACTATTAGTACAAATAAACATATTCTACACAAACAGACATACACAGTAACAATCCCTTTTTGACACAACAGGTACAGAACTGAACACAGAAAATGATAACAATATAAATATCTCACTCATCTAGGTCCTTATATTAATGTGCAACCACGAACCCATAAATAGTGTAGCTAAACCAATCAAGTTGAAAAATGTTCATAGTATTCTCCTCCTTCAAATAGTAAAAAAAAATAAAAATTTTAAAGGTTTTCGAACGTGTCGCATCAAAAAAGTGAAAGGCAGTAATAAACAAAAAAAAAAAAAAGATTTGCAATTGTAATGGAAAATTTAGAAAACGTAGGATGATGAATGAATTGCTGTGTGTGATAATTTGTGGTGATGAAGACCAGACAAAGTGGACCGTATGGAGAACGCACGAGGAGTGCACATGTGGCCCAACGTGCTGCCACGTAGGATTGTGACGTGGCGGACAAAAGTCTTCAATGTGGTCTTGAATGTCGGCCACGAAGACATCAACCAAGGTGCCCGCGTCATGTCTCGCGTGACGCGTTACTCTACAACATGTCGCGTCGCTCGTGCGTAACTTGAACGTGAGTAACAATAACGTCTACTTGATTCCTCTCCAGGTTATGGGTTGCAAGTAGCTGCTAAGATGTACGTTATGTTTTCAGCGTACGCGATGTTACCGAACAAACACTCCAGAATATTGAGCAGATCAACAAGGGCCGCATGGTGATGCATATTAGGCGTCACGTCCGCTGCTGGAATGAGTGTGCTGCCCGCTTTTGCGACGCGCTAATCCTGAAGGTAAATTCACGCTCAGTATCGGTTTTTTGGCGGTTCAACAGATACTTTTTATAATGATTCCTAAATGTGAACTTAACTTTTAGAGCGCGCACGGGTGGGGGCAAATCATTCCATATACGTGAAGCAGCATACTTGAAGGAGCCACGAAACGCCGCTGTTCGATGTTTAGGGGTGGAGAAGATGTTTGTACAAGCTCTTGCAGGTAATCTACCGCGGTCGCGTGCCCACTCCAGCTTATCATACAAATACCTAGGCCTGCCAGTAGCCAGCAAGCCAAACATCATAGTGGCTAGGTGCAGCCTCCTCCGAGCCTCCATCTTGATCATATTAGCATCATTCAGGAAGGGGGTGACATGTGCTCTTGGCGGGATCTCAAAACAGAAACGGGCACAAGCATTTTGAACCCTCTGAATAATTCTGGCTGATCTGGCAAGTAAGCATGGCCCATAAACCACATCACAGTAGTTGAATATACTGAGCACCAGAGATTCACAGAGAGTGATTCTAACTTCTTCCCGCAGATATGGTCTTAGCTTGTACATTAGTTTTAATCTGTAAAAGCAGTTCTTCGCACACTCTGCGATGTGACCCTCAAATCTCAACTGACTGTCAAAGAGGACCCCCAGATTTCTTGACTTATCAACTCTCTCTATTTGCTCTCCATATATGTTAATGCCTAGGGTGGTAAGTCTAAGTTTTGTGACATTTTTTGCGTACCAATTAACATTAACTTAGATTTTTTTGGGTTTAGCACTATGGAGTTTCTTGCACACCAGTCAGATATTGTCTTGAGATCTTCATTGACTTTGGTCACACCAGTAGCATAATCAGATGGTTTAAAAGGGAGGCACAGCTGAAGGTCATCTGCGTACAGGTGGTGTCCACAATGCTGTATACTGTTGATTACATCTGCACTATACAAGATGTACAGTATCGGCCCTAGTATGGATCCCTGTGGAACGCCTCTAGCTACTAGTCGCTGCCGTGACCTTAGTTTGTTCCCATCAGATTTTGTAAGCTCAACATATTGCTTTCTGTTGGTTAGGTAGCTATGAAACCATTTCACAGAACTCACATGTAGACCATAGTAACTTAGCTTGGATAGGAGTAATGCGATATTGATTGAGTCGAAGGCACGTGAATAGTCCAGAAGCAGCAAGAAGGAGCACATGCCCTGATCCTGAGCAACCAATAGATTGTTCACTACTTCTGCGAGGGCAGTAGCTGTGCCGTAGCCTTTTCGAAAACCTGATTGATAGTGTGGTAGAATGTGATTATCCTCGAGATATTTTGTGAGTTGATCGCACACTATTCTTTCTAGGATCTTTGATAGGCATGGGAGGATGCTGATTGGCCGGAGGTCTTTCTCTGTAATAGGATGGCTGACTTTTGGCAGCGGCTTAACAATAGCAACCTTCCAATCATCGGGAAACTCACCATCAATGATTGACTGATTAACAATAGTGGTTATAGCATCCAAGAACTGGGGCAAGGTTAATAACAACATGTCGAGAGAAATACCATCGTTCCCCTGGGCATTCGATTTTAGGGAATTTATTACTTTCATGACTGTGTCATTGCCTACTGTGCGAAGCGTGAAGCTAGAAGTGGAAGTATTAACGTGCCTGTGGTGTTCAAAGTATGTAAGCGTAGTTATATCAACCCTGCCCCCACCGGGCACACTCAGAAAGTGGTCGTTCAACACATTTGGATCATCAAATATGGGAGGGAGTTCCTCAGTTTTGTGATTATTAGGCATAACTGTAGTTTTAAAATTTTTCCATAACTTCTTTGGGTTCTTAAAGTTACCATTGATCTGCTTCGAAAAGAAGCATTGCTTTTCGCGTTCAACTGCCTGCAAGACCAATTTTTTCATTTTCTTATAGTTCTCCCCAAGTACTGCGGTGCCATGCTTTTTGTATTGTCTGTGAAAGTCATCCCTAGTGCTCATCATTGCTCTAATAGTGTCTGTGATCCATGGATGTGGCTTATGCTTAAATTTGCGAGTTTTTAATGGTGCATGCAGATCCATAAGCCCAACTACACACTCAGTGAATGCCACAACCATGTCATTCACATTGTCAAGTTGGTTAAAGGATGTCCAGTCGACAGCGCAGAGGTCACGGTTTAACAGATCAAGTGAGACATCACGCAGTGGTCGATACGTGATCCAGCGTGGCCTTTCCTTCTCCTTCCTGATTTTGAGCTCCGCAGATATCATAGCGTGTCCCCCCAGGTCAGGCGAATGTCTCACAGTGACCCTAGGGTCGCCTATGTCTGTACAGATGACGTCGATCAGGGTGCTGCTGTGGTCAGTGAAGTGAGTTGGCTCAGCTATCACTTGCTTAAGGCTAAGAGCATTAAAGAACTCTGCCAGTTCTTTGCGCTTGCTACATTGCTCGTCTAACATATTAATGTTAAAGTCACCAGCAAGAACCAACCCATCGGATCCAGTGAAGGAAGCAATTGATTCTGTGAGGGCATCGAGGAACAAGCTGGCATCCTGCCATGGAGGCCTATAAGCTGTGCCAACCACTATGTCCTTGTTGAGAATACGGACTGAGATCCACATCTGTTCTACTGATGAGATAGTGCAGGGGTGGCGACGTACACGTACATTCAGACCTTTGCGAATGTAAAAACCAACCCCTCCCCCACGGCCCCCTCTGACGTGATCAGGTCGAGGGGTATGTCTTAACTGGTAACCAGATAATTTTGGAGCCCTGTCACCCTCTCCACTCCTCAGCCAGGTCTCATTTATGGCCATTATGTCTGGTTTGAGGTCTTCAATAGCCACAATAAATTCCTCATGTCTTGTGTTCAATGATCCGGCATTGAATAAACCCACCAACAAATTCTTTAACCCAAGGCCAGTGAAATATGTGAGGCGTTCGCAAACCCATGAAACAAGCAAATGTTTAACATTATATAATTTCGAAGCAATAATGAGTTTAGTATTAAGTTTAGATTTATTTTAACATTGTTACATAATATATATAGCATAAATACATAGTACTGTTGTGTTTTACTGCCAAGTCTTTTTCCTAAGACACTCCTTGCTATGTTTAATAATTTAAAATTTACAGATTCCCCTACAAATAATACGAGCACTACACAGGTGAGCAGAAAATTCCACTCGCGAATTTGAAAACTAACACTATCACAAATAGTAAACATCCTTTGCTTTAATTTCCAGAGCTTGGTGAGTCATGCCCCGGAGCCGAAAACCCTTACAAGGTCATCCTGCGATCGCAGCTGGAAGGCTTGCGCACCGTCACTCCTGCGAGCGAAGATACGACCGCGCCTAGTCCAGCAGTAGCGCCATTGTAGTCTGCGGCACTCCTCTCGCACCCGCTGGAAGAGCTGCCGATTAAGACGAGTCAGCCGCTCATTAACGAAGACGCGCTGTCCACCCTCGGCCGAAATGGAACGACGAATACGCGCTGCGCGTAGCAGCTCGTCGCGCAGGTGGCGGCGCGCAAGCCGCACCACGACGCGGCGCGGACGCCCGCCCTCACTTGGCGGCGCGCCCACACGCTCTGCGAAGACCACGTCCCTCTCCTCGAGGGTCACCCCCATCCGGACGGCGAGTTCGGTGACGCTGTGGAGTACGATCTCGCCTGTTACTTCTGGGAGAAGGCCTATTTCGAGATCAGCTAGCAGCACCTCCTGGTCTCGATCATTCAGCTCCTGCTTGAGTGCTGATACAGTGCGTTCCAGCTCGGCAGCCACTACGGTCGCGGCCCCCGGCCCAGCCTCTTCCTGGCGTCGTCCCACTACCTCCAGTTTTTGCTCGACTCCATCCAGACGCGCGTTGCTGACTTCACTGTCATGACTCCATCTTTGCTCTAGAGCCCTTACACGCTCATTTATGCTGCTAACATGGCTTTCGCAGTGTGACATTCTGCCTGATAGCTGCAGCATATCTTCTCTGAGCGTGTCAATCTGAGCTCGTGTGCCTTTCAGCTCTGCACGCATCTCCTCCCTAAACAGCCGGAGCTCATGCATTACTCCCATAACCGCGTCATTTACCGTTGCCAATGACAGCGCAACTGTGCTCTCAATCGGGGGCTCCACAATGCCTCTATCGAGAATGCTGTCCTCCTCCTGCGCCTGGCTGATGTCCAAAGACATCTCGGACACGTTCAAGCAGCCTCTAGGGATCTCTCGGCGATGTGTCACATGAAAGTGGCTAGTGTTGTGACTCGTATTTGCCGCCATGAATTTTACAGGTGTTTCCGTGTTGTCACCTCCCTTGCGAAGTTTGCACATACATTCCGGGCATGTCCACTTGCTCCTGTGCTCGCCGGTTAAGGTATTGTAGAACCTGCTCTCTGAAACGTTCGCGCACTCTATGTCCCAATACTGGGAGCAGCCACAGCACTGCAAGTACCGCCTGTCTACTATATTGCGGCGGCAACCCGCACAAGCGAGCTGGCCACTGGCTGTCAGAGCACTCTCCCGGGTGTTGTTCGCTGACATATTTATTAAACAAAAGTAGATTAAAATAAAAAAAAAAGTATATACAAATTAGGGATAGCAAAAAATGCCACAAAAAAAATTAAGTTCTTTGCAGGGTTTGAACTTGCTGCTCTTCGCTCGGTGGGCGGCTATTCGTCGTCTCTATACCACTCGGCCAATTGGACTATGTAGTAAGCAGAGAATTTAATGTTTATTTGAGACTTGTTATCGGCTTTTTAGATAATAAATAATGAATGTGGGTGGCTGTTTCTTGTTTCACTAAATTTGAGCACAAAGCACTGACTTCAACCTAGAATCCCACTGTGTTTTTGTATCTTTTCGCCACTTATCCGGTGCTTTTAGGCGAGTATTTGATGTCCGTGTCACACGATAAGTAGACCAATTAATGTGGTTGCACTTGTTGGTAAATTCTGAGACTTTAGCAAGATTTATAGATCAAAATAGCAGGACCGATACGAAACACGTCTACTTCCGTTAAACGCTCGCGCGCACCCATAATACACAACCCATTGGAAATTACGATTTAAAAATACACAACCACGTCACTACAGATCAACACTTTAATTGTAGTTGCCCCTTAATAAAAAAGGTTACGTAAGTAAAATATTTGGGGGTTCTCCTGGAACCGCGGTTTTCATGGAGCCCTCAACTTGAACACGTTGGGCAGAGAATTAGGAAGCTTGTATGGATTTTCAAATCACTGAGACATGTACTGCCAAGAGCTCCCATTGCGGATACGCGAGATCTTCTTAAGGAAATCTATGTGTCTCTAGCTCAATCCATCTTGACTTTCTGCATTACCATATGGGGTGGGGCTGTAAAACTAAATTTATAGATATTGAGCGAGCACAACGCAATTGAATTAAAATTATGTATTTTAAAAACAGAAGATATCCTACTAAGCAGCTGTACCAGTTGTGTAAACTTTCATCTGTTAGGCAGTTATACATAGCTAATACAGTGCTAAGGGTACACAAAACTTTGACTTATAAGCGTGATGAATATAAGGGTAGGAGGAAAAAGAATGTGGTTAGTATACCAATAACAAGGACTGTATTTGCGGATAGGCAGTTTTACAAACGTTCAATAGTTTTATACAACAAAATTAGAATAAAGATAAAGAATTAGGTCTATATTTCAAATCGTACGGTGAGTGTAAAAATATCATTCGTACATGGCTAGACACTAAAGATTATGATGAAGTTGAGGTGCTGCTGGCTGGCTCTCTTTAAATGGGGGAAAACCAGGTAATAATAACTCTTGCTTGAGTATGTTCGATACACACACATAAAGACATCACGCACGCACGCACACACACGCACACACACACACACGCGCACACACACACACACACACACACACACACACGCACGCACGCACGCTCGCACGCACGCACGAACACACACACACACACACACACACACACACACACGCCTTTATATGATAAGTTTGTTCAGAAAATAAAAACATTTTACATTTACATTTTTTTACAATTATAGGTATAAATCTAAACAAAGTTCAAGTGGACCTAAACATCAATTGAGGGAACACTGGAAGACTGCAAAAAAAAAATATTTCTTCCTTGAATATTCTAGCCGAGTCGTGGTAAATGTCGAGAGTGGGTATTTTATTCATGATTGGATTGTACTCCTTGCAAATATGTATTAGTTTGCCTAAATGTCCATGATATATTGGCTTTTCTTTTAATAGTCAATGCTATGTTGTAGTCCCAGGACAGAATTGATAATAAAAACAATTTCATTGATTCAATTGCAATCCCTGCACCGTGCAACTATGTAAAGGCTATGTATTACATTGTATTATATAGTTGTTTAAATGCAAAAAATTAATAAATAAAATAAACTTTCTGTCTAGTTGAAAGATTTTTCACGTGAAGTGGCAGACGAGCAGGCAGATCACTTGATGCTGTTAAGGTGACGGGTAGGGCACACTAGCGACGCCAATCGAAAAATTTATTCACGCCAAAAGTTTGCATGGTTATTTAATAAATAGTTATATTCAAAATAGAACCGGTTAAGTAGCTAACAATTAAAATCGATTGGCTTCTCTAGTGTGCACTACCCGTCGCCTTAAGCAATTGTCGCCGTCCATGGACACCCGCATCACCAGGGGAATCATTAGAATCATTATCAATACGCTGCCAACCTATAAACCCTTTTCCCCTGATTGGGATGCGGAATCTTACTTATTTATTTATTTATTTATTCACACAAGACAAATTACAACCATTAAGTATGTATTAGTATATATTATAAAAAATAAGAAGAATATATTATAAAAATAAACAGTTTTGATCTAGATTGCAATTCAAAAATATGTGTTAATAGAAAAGTTAAACGTGTTAAGCAGTAGGATTAAAAAAATAACTATGAGTTAGCATGATACAAGAAAGCAGTAAAAAAAATCACAAATGTATTTATTCAATTTAAGTCCATACAGAACATTTATGAATGTCAAATATTATGTAAACTACCGCTGATTCGGAATGTTAATTTCTACCGAGAAGAATCAGCAAGAAACTGTAGTTACTCTTTTCAAATAAAATGTTAATTACAATATTCATTCTTATACAAATTATGATTACAGTGACGGTATGATATACAATGCTTATAATCAATATCGTTTAGATAAATCGTCAAAGAAAAATTATGTAATGAATTATACATTAGAGTACACGCGAAGAGATCCAGTTGAGAGTTGTCCAGGAATCCTTATCATTCAAATAATCATCTACTTTATAGGTAGTAGCCTTTCTGCATTAGGCAGTTTTTTACATGCAACTTAAACTTATGTACGGGTAAATCAATGATATTTTGAGGTAACTTATTAAACATTCTAATGCTCAATCCTACAAATGAATTTCCAATTTTATGAAGTTTTAGACTTGGGACAGCAAGCCTATGTTTATTTCGCGTGTTAAAGCTATGAAAATCTGATTTTTGCGAGTAAAGGTGTGAGTTCTTGCGTACAAACATAATACAATCCAAAATGTATTGAGATGATACGGTTAAAATATTAATTGCTGAACTGCCGCAGCACCGCGGCCCAGTCCGGCCGGTGTATAGGGTCAGTGGGGTAGAGGATGTGTTTTAATATTTTTTTGTAATAGTTAAATATCAAGTTCAAGGTAGTTATTTGCCGTGTCATTATACTGACGAGCCATTCTTACTCATTAGACAACACAGACGCTGTTATACTTTGGTTTTCTGAGAGGCCGTATTATCACTCTGGATGAGACCGCCCATACATGAAGAAGCGTGGGTCCACTGTCATGATGCCATCGATTTTATAGTGGCGTGTCGCATCACTGAGAACACGCCGTCGCAGCCACATCCATTACCGTAATGGAACATACGGTAGAATATTTATTTTATATTTGTTAATTCTTGTTACCATGTAATGTAGGGACCCGTAGACGTGTAAATGAAACGACCAAGTACGAGAGTATACTAACTGTTTATTGGGGAATGATTCCCCTTTTATACAATAGTTATAACTAATCGGTTATGAGTAATTAGTAGGTTACACGTGGAAGTTCAGTAACCTTTATTTAATTAAATATGATGTTCATATAACATTCTAGGTATCAGTATCAAAGGGATTCCTTTAAAATGAATGTTTTTTTCTTAGATTTAAGTTACACTTGTCGGGTTACAATGTTATGATTTTTATGATTAATTTGATATATTTACCTACACATTACAATCATTACAGAGTCATG
>CM032463.1:28220907-28383407 GCA_019059595.1 Marasmia exigua | reverse complement strand
AAGTATATATTTGTGTTTCTCTGTTATCTGATATCTGTAACACAAGTGCTCAAGCTACTTAGTACGGAATCAGGTCAACGTATGAAATGTTGTGATCATTATTATAAAAAAAAAACAGGGGTACTAATTAAAAAAATATATTTTTTAAATTAATTAAAATATATAGATTAATACGTGTATTCTATTTTCCCCCAAATGAAGGAAACTGCAAATTTTTGTTGCAGTTTCCCCCGAATTCATTATTGGGGGAAGCTGCAACAAAACAATCCCAGTTTACCCCAAATTACCTATTATTTAATTTGGGAACCAAAATAAACTTGCCTCAATTGGGGTTAGTTAATAAACTTGAGCTTTTACAGGAATTACGAAGACAAAGTTACTTCATACCTTTTTTTGTTACGACAGACGAGAATTAGCGTGCCTGAGCCTGAATTATATCATCATCATTTGTATTACAATAACTGATCTTACTATTATAAGTGTTTGCCAAGAGATTGTAACCCCAAAATTGTTTGAAATAGATCCAGTTTAGTAGTTAAAAATTAAAATCGATTGGCGTCGCTAGTGTGCCCTACCCATCACTTTAAGTCGACTCAGTCATGAAGCAAGCCCACGATAGGAATACAAAAAAAAAACGTAGTTTTGGGTAAACAAACAATAAAATATGTTTAAATGGGGTATGGGGAAAAAATAGTTACTTAAAATAGTAAAAGGCATTGGAAAAATATAATAAAACCATACTTAAAAATTTGTTCCCATAGCCCATTGCCACTTTTTTATGTGATAGACGGCAGACGAGCAGACGGAAAATCCGAAGAAATTTTTTTCGTTATAGCGGATAAATGAGCAGACGGCAACACCTGCTGATAAGTGATCACCGCCGCTCATGGACATCTGCACACCTGAGGTGTCACATATATGTTGCAAGTGATTGAAAAGCAGTGAACTGACATGCGTGAGCGAGTTGTCGCTGAGGTTCCAGCGCTTGAGGCTGGTGTCGCGCGAGGCGCTGTACAGCGCGTCGCCGCTCAGCGCCAGCGCCTGCACGCCGTCGTAGTGCGGCGGCTCCAGCAGCCGCCGGTTGCTGGCCTCCCAGCTGCCTGCAACCACCAAACTAGAACTCAGCGGAATGTGCCATTTGCGAAAAAAAACGTCACAGAGTGTAAAAGAGATCCAATCGGCCCTGACGCAGATTCTATACGGGCGCGGCAGAGAAAGAACGTCGCCCATCACGTCACCCAAGTACTAACGTCTTCGCGTAGATTTTCAAGTTTGGCTTTCTATGAAAAGGCACAGTCTGTTTAGGGTGCCTGCGACATACATAGAACCACTTCAGACAAATCAAGGGTACAGGGCATAGGAAGAATGGCCACAAAGAGAGAACATACATTTATTGGCCACAAACAAAACACAGATAAGACAAACAGAATTTCATAACATACCATAGATACAAATCAATAGGTACCCAGTTGCTATACAATAGTAGAAACATTTAGACGTGGGAAAAATAATTAAAAATGTGTGTTCGACCTAACATTCACACCCGAAAGTCAACAATTTTCTTACATACGAGTATAACTTGCTCCTAAAATACTAAATACCTTTACACTGCCGCATTTAAAGACGTCAATTGACTTTAATGGTTCATCGTCATTACAACCAATATACGTCTGCTACTGGTCACAGGCCTCCTCCGGCCCAGCCCCAGGCACGCACGCGGCGAGGCGCGGCCTACCTGTGTCCTGCGGCTGCATGTCGAGCGTGCGCACGTAGTGGTCCTTGGAGCCGGTGGCGAGCATGTCCCCGGCGCGCGCGCGGCCCAGCGCCAGGCACATGACGGCCGCCGCGTGCCCCGACCACACCTTGCAGACGCACTCCATCCTGGAACATATGTAATTGGCTTGATTTTATTATAGTACCATGGTAGGTACGTACATTGGCTGGCTTTAGCATTGGCGTGGCTAAACATTTTTCCTAGAAGTCATGGCAGGTATCATGGAGAATGGGTCTCCCAGCGGCTCATCATCTGCTACAAAGTAAGCCCCGGCAGCTTAGGGATACTAAGACTTATTTGTTTTTAATGTGATAGGTGGCAGACGAGCAATCGTATCGCCTGATGGTAAGCAATTGCCGCCGCCCATAGACCCGCGACACCAGTGGAGTCATTTATATTATTTGATAAGTTGATTTAAGCAAGGTGATGAATGACCCGAGCGGAGAACTTCAGTTCAAACTGAAGTACGAGACATCGAGGTACAGCGGCTCTCTGAGCTCGACTCCAAGCGCGACGAACTGAAAGCCCGATCACCCGTGGCTATAAATTACAACTATGTTAACGGTGTGCTCATATGCGCACAGTGTGGGAGAATCTTTATGCAAAAGATTGGCTACGTAAGTCATATGCGAGCCCACGAACCATCACTGCAAAGCAGTTGAAGCGGTCGCCATGGCCGAAATCGGCTGGACTCCATTATTATCATTTGATACGACGGATATTTATCTAGACTGACAGCACTGTTGAATGGACTTCTTGCATATTAATTAAAATACGACAAAAACAAAACATTTTCCGAAATGAAAAATACTATTTCTAGATTAAACTCATAGAAATTTAAGAAAAATTATTTTAGAATTTTGAATTAGGAAAAAAAAAATGTAAAAGTCCTCCTGTGACGTCATGACAAATTAATAACGTCTTTGCTCACGTTGATTTAAAAAATAACGCAAAATCTCTGATCGTAAAAAGACAAGACACAATAATAAAAGTGACAGTATGTTTGCAACGATAGTTCAATTTCATAATTTAAAATTGTAATGATTTAGTTCTAAGTAAAAATAGTTCCGAAGCGGTTCAATAGATGGCGTTGTGCATTTTTACAACGCGCATGTAATATTTTTTTTCGAGATTTTTATAAGACAAAACCTTAGTTCAATAAGTGCTATGTCTATCTTATGTTACAAACAGTCTAATGATTTTATTTAAATACCCATTCAACAAGATCAAGCAGAGGAGGTGCCAGTTCAATTCCCGTACGGTCTCGTACACAGTAAGTAAGTTAAAGTCGCCTAAACTTTTTTTATTGGAGATATAGCACCGACATCACAAAACGTTGAGCCTCAGGACTACGTCACTTCCGGCATATTAATAAATAATTAAAAAAATTAAATATTTTCATAAAAACACACATTGAATAAAGACATCACAATACGTTGAGCCTCAGGACTATGTCACTTCCTGCATATTAATTAATAATTAAAAAAAAAATAATTTAATAAAACATACATTGAATAACGTATCAGCCTATGACTGTCCCACTGCGGGGCAAAGGCCTCCATCCTAGAAACCAAGTCATTGCTACTGTGATGGAATTAGGCTTAATCACCACGCTTGCCATATGCGGATTGGTGATCACAAACTCGAGTTATGTTCAAAAAAATCGAAACACACTTTTTGTTCGACCCAGGACCCCGAGATTACGGCTCACTAGACCAACAGGGCGACTAAAAAAGTAATATTTTAATAAAAACACACATTGAATGATAATTAAAAAATACGAGTCATCTATTTTCTTTCTTTATTCAAAAAGCGTATAAAATGCTAATATTTGTTTTTGTCGTATTGTCCATTGCAATATACAATGGTGGTAGTGTAGGTACGTACGTGCGCAGGTCCCACAGGCGGATCTTGTCGCCGGCCGCGGTGTAGAGGCGGTGGCGGTGCGCCAGCGCCAGCGCCGTCACCGCCACCTCGCCCACGCCGCGGCTCGACGGGCACGCGCCGCTCACGCCCGACGACCTGCATCACAACGCTTACTTATTTATTTATATTAGGACCTCCAACATATGTGATACTTCGTTAAAATTAAAACTTTATCTAACTGCCGCACTCGGAGACGCTAATTAAGCTAAATGTTCATTACCTTAATGATGGCAAGTCCTTATGCGTATTGAAATAAGTGTCAGTATTTTTTCTTACATTAACATGAAAGTTAATTTGACATACACACTAATTTGATACCTGAAAACTTGTAAACAGCTATATGTAAACTGTGTTTCTGGCAAATAAAAAGTTTATTTATATATCTCTGAGTATGGTGGTAAGAACATATGTTTTGTGTACCTATAATAAATATAAGAAATCACTTGTTTCTAAGATTTAATACTATTGTTTGACATTTAATTTAATTTAGGGGTGTAAGGGGGCAATCTACCACCTTCCTGCCCCAAGCCAACCTCACCTGCCCGTGGTGCATCCTGCTAAATTACCAACGAGGCTCTGGCGACCGACCGATGGCGGTATAACCACGGCTATGACGTGGCCAAATACGCCAGGCCAGTGACGGGCAGCAGCGTCACTGGCGCAAAAATCCACGTCCTGCGATCGCCAACCCGCCTGCCCAGCGTGGCGATTATGGGCAAATCCTCCGATGCGAGTAAAACTACAGCCACGGCCCTCAGTTCCCGGCAGTCCCGCTATTCCTGGTCATGGTGGCGACCATGGTAACGGCGGGACGGGGGGTGCGAAGAATCTCCGGGCTACGGGAGGCCACCACAACAAACTGACCCTGGCGACGTACAACGGACGCACTTTGCGGCTTGATTCGCATCTGGCACAACTCGAGGTGGAACTTGGGAAAATAAGGTGGCACATCCTTGGTTTAAGCGAAGTCCGAAGAGAGGGCGAGGACACCGTAACCTTGGAGTCGGGCCACCTAATGTACTTCCGCGAGGGAGACCAACATTCTCAAGGCGGCGTCGGATTTCTGGTCAATAAGTCCCTCTCTGACAACGTAGTGGAAATGTCTAGCGTGTCGAACAGGGTAGCGTACCTCATCATCAAGCTCACCGAGAGGTACAGCCTCAAGGTGGTGCAAGTGTACGCACCGACTTCGACACACTCAGACGATGAAGTGGAGGAAATGTTCGATGACATATCGAGGGCCCTCCACTTCACCACCAAAACCCACTACAATGTTGTCATGGGGGACTTCAACGCTAAAGTGGGAGTACAGAATTGCAACGAATCGGTAGTAGGATCCCATGGATTTGGAGTTAGGAATCATAGGGGGCGGATGCTTGTCAACTTTCTCGAACGAGAAGGACTCTTTTTGATGAACTCTTTCTTCAAGAAGCAGCCCCAAAGAAAGTGGACGTGGCAGAGCCCCGACACTATGACTAAAAACGAGATCGACTTCATCATGGCGGACAGGCGGCATATATTCAGAGATGTCTCCGTGATCAACAGGTTCAATACCGGTAGCGATCACAGACTTGTCCGAGGCACTCTGAATATCGACTTTAAAGCCGAACGAGTCCGCTTGATGAGGTCAAGACTCCGACCTACTCTACTGCAATCCATGAAAGGATCTGAAAAGTTTCAGTTAAACCTGGAAAACCGATTCAATGCCGTGGAAACCACAACGGACGTTGACCAGAACCTCGAAAATGTGGTTCGAGTCCTCAGGGAAGAAGGCACGAGATTTTGTAACATGCAGCGCAAAGGTAGGAAGTCGAAACTCTCTGATGAGACCTTGGGGCTAATGAGACAACGACGTGAGCAGCCACCGTCCACTTCGTCAGGAAAACGGACTCTAAACCGGGAGATCAGTAAACTAGTGCGACGCGACCTCCGGTGCTCCAATACTCTCTTGATTGAAAGAGCTATCGAGCAGAATCGGGGGTCAAAGGTTTTCGTACAATCTCTCGGAAGAAGCCACCTGACCAAGCTGACCACATCACGTGGAGAAGTTGTTGCTTCAAAGCCGGCGGTCCTTCGAGAAGTGGAAGACTTCTATGGCCGATTATACGCTTCGCATGCATCTCGACCTGATCCCGAAAATGAGGACTCTAGGGCCACATTGACACGCCATTTCACCGAAGACTTGCCAGAAGTCAGCATTGGCGAAATCGAGATTGCTCTTGGACAGCTGAAAAATGGAAAAGCCCCTGGAGAGGATGGCGTTACAACAGAGTTGTTGAAAGCTGGAGGATTACCCGTACTGAGGGAACTCCAAAAGCTCTTTAACGATGTCCTCTTCGAAGGGAGAACTCCGGAGGCGTGGAATAAGAGTGTGGTCGTCTTGTTTTTCAAAAAAGGGGACAAAACCCTTTTGAAGAACTATCGACCCATTTCCCTTTTAAGCCACGTCTATAAGCTGTTCTCAAGAGTGATCACGAACCGTCTTGCGCGGAGACTCGACGAATTCCAACCACCGGAACAGGCTGGGTTTCGGAGCGGATACGGCACCATAGATCACATCCACACAGTGCGGCAGATTATACAGAAGACAGAAGAGTATAATCAGCCCCTGTGTCTAGCATTTGTGGATTATGAGAAAGCCTTTGACTCGGTTGAAATCTGGTCTGTTCTGGAGTCCCTGCAGCGATGCCAAGTCGATTGGCGATATATCCACGTGATGAGATGCCTCTATGATGCCGCTACTATGTCCGTCCAAGTACAGAATCAGCAAACAAGTCCTATACCATTGCATCGAGGAGTGAGACAAGGGGACGTCATCTCCCCGAAATTGTTCACAAATGCAATGGAGGATATGTTCAAGACGCTGAACTGGAAGAGACGTGGCATCAACATCAATGGCGAATACATCTCTCACCTGCGATTTGCTGACGACATCGTCATAATGGCAGAAACGCTGCAGGACCTACAACAGATGCTGAATGACCTGGCTGACTCTTCTAAATGCATCGGCCTACGGATGAACTTGGACAAAACCAAGGTCATGTTCAATGAACATGTTCTACCGGAACCGATTGCAATTCACGGTGCCGTCCTCGAAGTTGTTCAAAAATACGTATACCTCGGGCAGACTTTGCAATTGGGTAAAAACAACCTCGAGGATGAGGTGAATAGGAGAATCCAGTTAGGTTGGGCAGCGTTTGGAAAACTACGTCGTGTCTTCGTATCGTCGATACCACAGTGCCTAAAGACGAAAGTCTTCAATCAGTGCGTCCTACCCGTCATGACATACGGAGCCGAAACGTGGACACTTACGGTACGGCTGGTCCACAAGTTAAAGGTCGCTCAGCGGGCTATGGAACGAGCAATGCTCGGCGTCTCTCTCCGAGATCGAATTCGAAATGAGGTGATCCGGCAGAGAACCAAAGTTATCGACATTGCTCACCGGATTAGCAAGCTTAAGTGGCAGTGGGCTGGCCATATTAGCCGCAGAACCGACAACCGATGGGGTAAACGAGTTCTGGAGTGGAGACCGCGTCTTGGCAAACGTAATGTAGGGCGCCCTTTGGCTAGGTGGGAGGACGATCTGCGCAGGATGGCTGGCAAGAGCTGGATGCGAGAAGCCATGGATAGATCACAGTGGCGTACAATTGGAGAGGCCTACGTCCAGCAGTGGACTGCGATAGGCTGATGATGATGATGATGATGTTTGACATTTGTGACTTGCGAAAAATAATATACTAGTTTTTCTGGTTCTTGAGTGTATGAGAAAAATGAGGTAACATCGAGAAAGGATATATGTAACTATCCTTGTTTGTCCGTACCATAGTGACCGATATGGGACAACACATACCACAGCTTACACATGGGCGTCCTCGACCAGGTGTCAAACAGGTGCCTAGCACGAACCTGGCGTCGCCGCCGCCTTCGCGCACCAAGTACCAGCCTCTGACGATACGGTTTGGCCAACATAGGACAATACATATCACAGAGTAGACACGGGCGTGCTCGACTGGGTATCAAACAGGTGGCTAGAACGAGACTCGCGTCGCCGTCGCCCTCGCACACCAGGTCCTGCCTCTGACAATACGGTCTGACCGACATGCAACCTGTGCGGATAAAGAATGGGATCAGAAATGGTGCGAGTATAGACTCAAATAGTGTGCGAGCGAGAAGTGAATAGATGCGCCGCCATATCTGATTCCATTCTTTATCCGCACAGATTGTATGATAGTACATACTACAGCGTAGACACGGGCGTCCTCGACCAGGTCTCGAGCCACGGGTCGCCGCCCCCCTCGCCTATCAGCTACCAGCCTCTGACTATACAGGAGGTCTACTACGCCAAACGATATCGATTTATTCGCAACGATACGACAGTTGTTCGAAATATTCGCTAATACCCTACTATAAGAAATGTTCGTAATCTGTATCGATTATCGTAAGTATAGACAATTTACTTTCGTTTTATTCCAATGTTCGTGAACGAATGATTGTAAAATTTAAAAAACAATTGGCTGTTTGGCTTATTATTCTTCAGTGTGGACCATAAATGCATGAAAAAAAATTAATGTCACAAATCTTATTTGTATAAAAAGTGTGTGTTTTTAAAAGTTTTATAAACACAAAGTACTCTTAATTAGTTACAAATACAAATAATAGTGTTCTGTGCTACAAATTTTATTTGGAAAATTGGTAAGCTTGGTTTATTTACCGTATTTATTTATCTGGGTGCTCTTTTCTGATCGATCATTGACAAACATGGTTTTAATGTTTTAGAATTATGTCGAGCTGCAGTGGTGGTTATATTCTTTGATTTATGTAAATCAAATCCAATCGTCCACCACAACTGAACTCTATTTAAAAATGGTAAAGGAAGATACTAGTGCGGAGAAGAAAATATGGGTCATTAAATTCAAAATCACAACGAAACGATACTCTTCACGATAACATCAGAGATGTCGTAGCAATGTTCGTCGATTTGACGTTGGTGAAGCTGTCAAATTCAATTATTCGTATCGATAAAAGCTGTGTTAGAGTAGGGTTTTTGTAAGAACTGTCAAAGAAATATCGTTCGTAGATTCGTATAAACGACAGTCGATACGATGTTACTTATAGTAGGCCTCGACACGATTATTGGCACGATATATCGTTTATCGTTTGGCGTAGTAGACCCACAGGCTGACCAACATGACACAAACCATAGCGTAGACACGGGAGTCCTCGAGCGGGTGTCAAACAGACGACTAGCAAGAGCCTGGCGTTACCGCCGCTCTCGCTCACCAGGTGCCAGGTCCGGCATGGGGCAGTACGTACCGCAGCGTCGACACGGGCGCGCTGGAGCGCGTGTCGAACAGGCGCACGGCGGCGCCGGCCTCTCCCGCCTGGTGCCAGGTCTGGCCGGCATGGGGCAGTACGTACCACAGCGTCGACACGGGCGCGCTGGAGCGCGTGTCGAACAGGCGCGCGTCGCCGCCGCCCTCGCCCGCCTGGTGCCAGGCCTGGCCGGCATGGGGCAGTACGTACCAGAGCGTAGACACTGGCGCGCTGGAGCGCGTGTCGAACAGGCGCACGGCGGCGCCGGCGGCGGCCAGCACGAGGCGCGCGTCGCCGCCGCCCTCGCCCGCGGCCAGCGCGCTCACCGAGCCGCCGCACCAGCCGCGCCACGCCTCCGCGCCGCCCACCAGGTCCCAGCCGCGCACCGTGCGGTCTGACGAATAAATACATAGGGCTACTGTCCAATAACCAAAACCAACGTTTGGGTTAACGTTGCCTGGAAGAGATCGCTCATAGTATAGAAAGGTCGCTTTCGTTGTACAGTCACGAGCTTTAATTTGGGGCCTATTTCCGTTAAATGTCGTTAGAATATTCATACTGCAATAAGGTCGAAATTTTAGTGCAATAATGTTAAATGTCAAGTTAAGACATGAAATTTCTTACCTAATCCACCCTGGAAACGATAATATCTTTGTAAAAAGCTATCATTACGGTTTTCTAATTACGAACATATTATGTTGTGTCACTCGTGTCAGTGTCAGTCAAGGAAGTAGTATCACAATTAATAAAAACAAGTATAGATGGAACACAGGGCAAAAAGTTATTACCCACGTAACAATTACTAGGAAAAAATCGGTAATGATCGCCCTCGCTCAAGTTGAAGTGTTTGCACGGTTGCCCCTAGAAAAGTAAAGTTGTCGATGGTAAATATTATGACGTTGACACGTTAAAATATTAGCTCTTAATAGCGAAAGTTTGCTTCACGACATTAACCTTGCGGGACCTTGGGTGGGTCTCAAATTAAAGCTCGTGACTGTACATATCCTGTAATACATAGTTTTAAGTTTTCATACTTTATTTTGAGTGCAATCAAAGTACTTATATTCATTCATTCGTAACATACAGCGAACCTACCGGAATATTATGCTGTGCAAGGCAAGAGGATTTAGCAATTGAAGAATCCGATAGATTACGTCGAAATCCAGTCCCACTTTGACGACTTTGGTTGTTTTGTAGGTAACTTATATAATTTCGACATGATACGCCAAAACATAACCAATCGACTGGTTCTTTAAAGTTGAAAAAAAAATGCCTAACCAGCGGAATTTTACATGCGATAGCTCATCATTTACCATTCTCATCGATCACCCAGCATCAAACCATGGCACCCTCTGTACTACGGAGTAGGTAGGAAAACTCGTTTTCTACATTGACCCTTTGTTTTTGGGTGCAACAACTTTGGGCCGGCTACAACATATGCATACAATCTGGTATAGTGGATGTCCAATGTCAATGGACGGCGGTGATTGCTTACCACCAGATGACTAGCTTATTTGCCTTCCTTTTGCATAAAAAGGTACATGCTTGCACACTATCTTACCTGATCTCAACGGACTTACTTCTGCCTTGGTGTTCAACAAGTATTAAGCCCGCAACCACGGTAGAAGTGGGGTGTGACTGTTAACCTTCAACTGGGCATGGTAGGTTAAAAAAAAACAATGGCTTTCTCTCTAGTGTCCTGATAATATCCTCCAACCGATTACGGCTACGGCGGGCAAACTCATGATCTCCCACGTACGCAGGACATATTACAGTGCACAAGTGTGTGCGCAAACACAAGTGCACTCTCTATTCTCTTACCCTCATATTTGGTACCCGATGGGACACTACTGTGACACGACCGGAGAAGGAGGGCGCAGGACCAACGGCTTAACGTGCTCTCCGATGCACGGGGGTACAAGACCGCCAACTTTAAGACTCCGAGCTGACACTAAGAATTTCTTACCGAAAACTTAGGTACAAATTTTTGGCCCATCCGTCGCTTTAAAGTGCGACCGACTAACCACTACGCCACCGAGGCAGTCCTGATAGATAAAGTTCAAAAAGTGGTATTTATTTTCCCAGTACTAACCTACGCCACCGCTGTACAAGAGGTGAGTGGTGGCTGCGAGAGCCAGCGCCGCCCCCGCGTGGCCCTCGCACACGTGCGTGCACTGAACCCACGTGCCGCCGCCGACGCCCACGCCGCCCACGCTGCCTGGGCCGCTGAGTTGCCTCTGTGTATACAATGTTTCTCGTATAAGTAAAAGTATCAGCCTATATACTGTCCCACTGCAGGGCAAAGACCTCTATCATAGAAATCAAGTTATCGTTACTATGATGAGATTACGCTCCACGCTTGCCTAATGCGGATTGGTGATCACAAACCCGAGCAATGTTCATAAAATTCGAAACATACTTTTTGCTCGACCTGGTACTTAAACCACTAGACCAACAGGGACCAAGTACTCGTATAAGTACTCGATAAAAGATACATAAGTCTGTTAAGGCGACGGTTAGGGCACACTAACGACGCCAATAGATTCAAATTGTTAGCAACTACACAGGATCTCTGTTTAACAATTTTGGTTGGTTTTTGCACTCGATGGTTTCACGCCATAAGTGGCCGTTTTTGGCGCTAATCCAGTTTTCAAGTGCAAAAACAGATCAATAAGTAGTGCACAATATTTAAATAAATAGTTAAGGTGCTTGCCAAGAGGCTGGAGCTTCGAACTTTTTTAACATAAATCCGGCTTAGCAAAAGACAATTTAAACCTATTGGCGTCGTTAGTCTGCTCTACCCGTTGCCTTAAGAGCCTCACACTACCCGGCCGACTCCCAGCGGCCGGGAACGCATAAGGCGGCGCCGACTACCTTCTCCTGTGCCGGCGGCATTTTCTCCGAGTCATCAAAAAAAAAAGTGCCTACTACTACGACGATAATTAGTCATACATAAAAAAATGTCTGTCCATTAACCAAACGGCAGACAAAGGCCAGTTAAAAAGTTAATTACGTCCTGTCATTATACGACAGATGTTTACAACACATTAGAAAACCTGGATCAAAGTTGAACTTTGATGCAACCGTAATTCATCAACATCATCAGCCTATCCTGGCTTTCTAGCAGTCCACAATAAGACACATATAATCCTCTACTTTTTGCAACTTTGGCCATGTCACCGGCAGATACGCTAGAATGATGACGAGCAAGCAAAAAGTACAGTACAGGGGTAATCGTGAATCTCCCCAGCTTGACTGGGGGAGGCAGTGTCGGGCCCGCAGTGTAAGTGGGCCCTTCGCCTGGGGAGGGACGTGAAGTAAGGTTCTTTAACCCGTACTCATGTCCCCTCCCCACTCTGGCCATGAGGGAGCGTCGCTGGGGTTTAGTCGGTATGCCTCTGGCCGGCTTCTCGCTAGGAGAAGCCCCCTCCAGAGGAGAGCCCGACATAACCCGCCTGCCCCCCGGCAAGAGGGTATGCATAAGGAGGCATTCCCCAGCGTCAAAAAAAAAAGGGGTGATCGTGAATCGAGAGGTACAGTACACACCTTGAGCGGCACCTCCCGCACCACGCCCTGCGGCGAGTTGTCGTGCTGCGCGCCGGCCAGCCGCAGGAACACGTCGTCGTCGCGCGCGCGCCGCGCGGCGCCCGGCGACGCGGGCGGCGTGTGCGCGCCCGTCTCTCTGTTAGTTCATTAGCCACAGCGTTACCACGAGCCCACACGGGTTGCCACTCACACAGCTTTAGTTTAGGGCCATCGAGCAAGTAGCCTAAGCAGGAATGCTTTAAGAGACGGCGAGTCTATACATCGTGCTTTTTTAACCGTCTTACTCCCTTACCGAAAGCATTATACTGGTGAAAACAAACATTCTCCCCCAAGGGACATAGGGTCTTATCTCAGAAAATAAAATCACCTTCCATACAAAAGTAATCAGCTGATTGGTGCAAATTGTATGAAGAAACATTTTTTTTTTTGAGATTATGTTCCTTGGGGAAAGCTGTTTGTATAATCATCAGTATAATCCCTTCGTTCAGGGAGTAGTAGAGACGGTTAAAAAAGCACGGTGTATAAAATTCCACATAAACGCTGTATGTTGATTGAAAACTGCTCAAAATGTACAGTCAACTCCAAAAATATGTATACACTTTAGGACGTTGTCACAATATATAACATAAGAAAGTAAGTATTGTGACAAGGTCCTAAAGTGTATACATATTTTTGGAGTTGACTGTACCACAGTTTTGCGTTTGGAGTAAACGTTTTATATTTAGTAATTTTGAGAACTGGAAAGTCGCCTTTGTTATCTTCAGTAGGCCAAGTTATGAAAACCAAAAGAATAGATGGTAAGTGATAACAATTAGTCTGAATAGTCAGTATGACGCTGAATCAATGAAGTCATAACAAAGTCGAACTTATAAAAGGTTAGATTGATTTGACATAAAACATGAATGACTATAATTCATAAAATATAGCTTGATTAAAATGACAGCTATTATGTAATGTCACGGAAAATAATCTTTACGTGAATTGTAATAAAATTCTATGGAATGCCTAGCACTTGTTAAAATGTTAAACCTTATGATAATTGTAATAAAGGTCAAATGACATCTGTCATTCTAATCAAGCTATATTATAAGGACTAAAAGCGTTGGTAATTATAGGGTAATTGCTCGATGATAGATACACGCTGCCAATGGGAAGATAAAATGTTTTTATTTAACACAGACGGGGTCATCAAACGACATGCAAAACAGAAGCTTGTATTCAGAGTAGGGCACGTGAAATTCCTGTATGCAATTAAAATATCGAATCACTTCCAATTGATTACGAGTGTCCTCCCATTTTAGCTAAAACATTATTTTAACCTGGCAGCCCCGATTATAAAAAATTGACAAATGTTTGTTATAAGACATGAATTTGTTGAACAAGAATTGAACGAATCAAAGTATTAGTAACGAATTTAGATGTAATATAAAATGTATTTATGACAATAAATTATTAATGAGAATTTGGACCTGTCCATCAAAATGTTGCCTCTAACAAGTTTAAATTATCATTGAACATGAAGAAGTAACCCGATGAAAAGTATGCAATGACTGTACCAATAAGCAACACACATGATTGTAAATAAATTCAATCATCACTCATACAACGAGCTATGCAATGGTAGCATGCATAATGCATATGTGCAACATGGCGCGAAACGATTTAAAATAATAATATACTCACATTTTTGTATGAAAACCACTATGTTCAAGCGATTCGACTATATTCCATATGTAGCTGTACTTCATGTTATATCACTATTTATACTATCACTTCTTATAATAATTTTAATTCATCTGTTATAAACTCTGGCATAGGTTTTTATTTGCCAATCCAAATATTAACGAACAAGATTATTGGATTCAAACATAATAAGTCTTCTCTTACTAATAATTTTTAGTATAAAATTATAATCTATGGTAGACTTTTGTTTTCTTTCTTTATCTCGCAATTTAAGCGAAATGTTATTGTTAATAGACTAAGGATTGGTATTTGGTATCTGGCACCAAATTATTTGCTTAAATGTAATTTCAAGGAAAATATATGTTAATTAAGATAAAATAATGTAAGACATGTTAGATAAAACACATATAATTGCAAATTCATGCGGTAAACACATCAATCGGTGCGGCATGCGGCGCGCGCGCAGACAAACACAAGCTTACTTCAACGCGTTTATTGACACTACGCTACGCACGCACACAGGCTTGAGTGTATGTTTCAATATAAGAAAACGTGAATTTTTATAGATACACAACTAAATGAAGAAGTTTGTCATTCAAACTATAAGGACTATTAAACTGCTAAACATTAAATGGGGGCTATCGCGTGTGAAATATCCGCTAGATGGCGTGCCTGTGAACCGAGGTCCAACTTCAACATCATTGGACTGATTTATTCGTTAATTGACAATTTGACATATCACGTCTAAAAATACCCAATCACCTTGTAGATGGACCTCAGGCCTATAGTACGCCATCTTGCGAATTTTTCGCACACGATAGCCCCCATTACCTTGACTATGTAACGCCCCCTTGTCAAAGTCATTTCCGATACAGTCCCCAAACGTCATTCATGTTTTCTTATGTCAAAACGCAGTCAGGCTACTGGTGCAGTGCGGTTAAAGCTACGTTACGGTACATTGTGACCAAGATACAGCTACTTACGACTAAGTATTGTACAAATGCACTTTGCTTATTTAAGTGAAGGGCAGATCTACAACTAAACATTCGGACATATCTAGGCGTTGATTTTGATTTGTGTATATGTTATAGCAAACTAATAACAACTGATTTATCGAATACCTTTCTAGACATTAGGGTTACTTTAGTCGTAATGGAAGCATTATTAGATTTATTGGCTGCTAAAAATAGTTTTATAAGAATTAAGTCTAGTATCTTTTGATGAGAGTCTGAGACATTCCAAGCCAAGAATACTTGCCAGAATAAACGTCAGAAACTATTATTATAACACGATGAGTAAGAAATATGGTAAAATATACAAGAGTAAATTACAATGTATCGACTTCTCTTCGATCCGCCCTTTATCTACAAGCTATACAGATGCCTTTGGTTGATTAGTGATTAGTCGAAATTAACTTAAAACTAACATTAAATACAACAGCTGAGGTCCCGTACAGTTATTAACGCCCAAAATGTATACCAAAGCAAAAAAACAAATAGAAGATAAGTTGACATGTCTCTTATAAACTATGCAAATCATCTTCCACATGAGCATTTTGTCATCATCTTTCTCTTTTTTACTTTGGTAGAGAAATTGTAACTAAAATTAATTATATTATACACAATTAATATACCTTTTATAAAAGCATTTCATATGCAGATCTTTTACGCCTAGTTAAACATATTTTGGCAAAAGTTAGGCAACGTTGCTGATTATATTCCATAAAGACATAATAGTTTCTATCTAGGAGCGTCATTCCATCTTGATTTTCTTAGCCACAGCCCATGCAGCCGTAAGGGGTTTTTATGTAAAAGTGAGTGAGGGAATCATAGTATCGACAATGATTTCTGTGCGTCCTGTGAAAAGTGGTACAAGTCGACTTATATCCTATAGACATGCAAAAAAATCCTCCATTTTTTCGTCTAATCAGACAGAATAATAGAGATTTTTTTTGTGATGAAGTAGCAAGAAGAAAATCAAATTCGATATAAGTCGGCTCGTACGGTCAGCATCAAAAGTAGCTTAACACTTTAGTACCATGTCAAAGTAACCGTTCTGTCTATTATAGTCAGTTTCTAAGGGGTACGTACAAAATATTACTTCGACATGGTACATGTGTTAAGCAACTTTTGATGCTGACCGTACCACTTTTTACAGGACGCACAGATTTATTTATTAGAAAGTTAAGACACGCACGTATCATTGCTGATCACGAACAAATTTAATTATATGGCTGCTATTAATATGGAGCATTTACTATCTCCCATAATAAAAGTAACGCATAATTCATAATCTATCACCGCTTAAATACAATCCCGTCAAAAAAAGCAACCTAAGTTAAAAGTTTCGCCAACAGACATTCAAGACATTTATCTCAGTTTCTCATCTCCCCCAATCATTTCCACACAAAAATAATCCCCAGGCCGCAAGCCCTACGTTAAATAGCCGCCATACTAAACACGTTATGTACATTATCCTAGGCTCCCGTCATCTTCGACCCGCCATGACGTCGTCTGACGTCATCGTCACAGTAGACCCGGGCTCCGGCGTCAGTCCTCCACTATCGAGAGGTCGGTCAGCAGGCTGCAAGCAACCGCACAGTGAGCCGCCCGCACACCACACACCTCCCTCACCGTCCCGCTTCTCGCCCACACGCCCGCTACTGCTCTATCCCGTTCGCACTGAACCGGGCAAGCAACGCCTCATATATAATTTTTTGGCCCCTCATATGAATAGGTTAAACATTGCTATTATTTAAATTGGTTACTTCATGCACAGAATAAAATTCCTTAGTAGCAAGACTGATGTATTCTCATGAATCTCATCACAAGGCTGAGGAATTTGTCTGCCTACACCCTAGGCTTGTATATCGTATCGTTTCTTTCCCTGACATGTTTCGTTTCATTCTAATGCCGAACTATGCCGAGATCACTGAACGCGAGCATGTATGTGTCTATATATTTTGTACAAAATGTACGACACAAAACATGAGGTTCGATTCGTCAGTCACCGGAACAGCGCGTCCTATGCTACTGGGATATTTTTACTGTGCTGTACTCGTATGTCAATTAATATTTTTACTGTGAAAACGGGAATCGGTTAACAGACGAACCTTTCCAGTGTCGAGATGTGCGAGTATATGATGCGTTGCTTTATCCGACCCGAAGTAGGTAAGTGTAAGTACCAGCCTTTACTGCCACATGAATAAACTATGTTATTTTTATGACATTGTAGTTTATCTCTGTAATAAACATGAATATTAAATAGGACATGCAATTTTCGATTTTTTTATTACTAATCAAAAGCACTTAACACGTGTGACATCAAAAACTGCTACATCTAAATATTTCCCAGCTTTCTAAATGCTAGACCTCTAAAGGGGTTACAAAAGTAGTTTTGTCATGCAATTTTGTAAAACATTACTTTATTTAGGTAAAAGAAACTACTCGTCTATGACGACTTTTAATTTTGCATTTTTGAAGATCAGTAAAAAGGTAGTAGAATATTTTATTGTACTTTTAAAAATCATGAATAGCAAGAATATTCATAAACGAGTAGTTCTATCAGTCAAATATTGTTTCTACAGTCCTAAATACCATCTAACCACTACTCTAGCACATATACCCAAGCGTGTTCCATGCAGATACCGCGGTGGGAGCGAGACCGCAGAGGAAGGAGAGGGAAGAGTAGATACAGATAACATGAGGTGCCATTAATCCCGACCGAAATATTTGTAAGTTATGAAATAAAAAAATATTGAAAAATCTGGCTCGAGAGACTTATTTGGTCCTTTGAGCCGGATGTTTAATAAAGCTGTCCTTTTAAATTATAATATTGTTAGTACTACAGATCTATCGGTCAGGATTGAATAACTACCCATTACTTAATATTTAGAATTCGTGTGCTAATCCATTTGTGTCATTGTACTAAAATACCTACAATTTATTTGTGTAAAGCTGTGCACAAAAGTAATCAAGAATCTACAAAAATGATTATCTTGTGATATTTATGTTATCTTAAGTAAGGGTAATCGAGTATAATGACTGTGTTGCTTCAATTTCATTGTGTATGTTTGAGTGTGATGTGAAATGACGTGTATGTGAAAAAGTTCAATTTGACGAAGACGTGTCTCCCTCTTGCCACTTTTCGTGTAAGCTCAGTTGTTAGCAGTAGTGAGTCACGACATCGTATTGCTATCGCGTGTAATAAATCCGCTAGATGGCTTACTGTTGGACTCAAGTGGATTAATTACCCGACTACGGCAAAGCAAAAGGAGGGTTATGATTTTGACAGGCTATGTATGTATGTATGTATGTATGTATGTATGTATGTATGTATGTATGTATGTATGTTCATCTGTTTCCACGTAACTTCTTAACTACTTATCAGAATTCGACAAATGACATATCATTATAAGCGTCTTGATCGTCCGCTGGTTATAGGCTATATGAAGTTTCACAAAATCTAATGTGGCGCCCTCTAGCGGACAAAACATACAGAGTAAAAAAATAAAGTTATGATAAATATGCCGTGTTTGGTATCATTTGAAAGCGCTTGACTTGTACATTTTGAATATATATATATTACTAGCACTTGGACACCAAAATAGTACAAATAAAATAAAAGTAAAAAAACTAAAACCCAACTACGACAAAAAACGTCGCTGAAAAAGTATAAAACAAGCCTTCGTTGTCAATTTATGCAATATTCACTATGTAGAGATAAAATTTCATGTTTGGAAATCCGCAGTCACACGTTGTCAAAGGGTAGTATATTTAACGTGTGACTACGCCTTTCCAAACATGAAATTTTATCTCTACATAGTGAATATTGCATAAATTGACAACGAAGGCTTGTTTTATACTTTTTCAGCGACGTTTTTTGTCGTAGTTGGGTTTTAGTTTTTTTACTTTTATTTTATTTAAAGCCACGTAACGAACGAGAATATACCTGTCGATCCAAACAATGGAGACACAGCGCGTGTGAAAGAGATGGTAACTCCGATTCGATCGTAACGTCTGCTTTAAATTAGGCTCTCAGGTCCAACTTCAACAGCATTGGTTGTTATGTTCGTCAAATCACGTACAAAAATAACTAATCACCTAGTAGATGGACCTCGGTATTATAGTGTGCCATCTAGCGGAGTTTTCGCGCGGTAGTTGACATTCTATCTATCCGTGGAGGTATACGTACAAGGAGGCAGGTTTGGGCGCGGGCTGCGGCACGGGGATGTAGCGGCGAGGCAGGCGCGGGCTCTCCACTACCCGGCGCGGGGACACCGGCGACTGCGCACCCGCAGGACTTAGCCCTCTGTGGTAATATTTCAGTTGTAACAGCAAATATACTAGAAAAGTTCATTTTTATATCTATTCCGTATTTATGGGGTTATTATTTTTGGAATGTATTTTCCGTTTGTGTTTTTGATAGTTGCCTGCAAACTGATATCGAACTTCATAAAAAAATATCACATAAACGCCTGTGAAAACACTCCTTGCAAGGGTATGACGTAACTGAATGTCATACGAAACAAGTTTAGTGTGCAGGACATCGGTCATTTGTATAAATGAGTATATTATTATAAGTGTCATCGTCAAAATCGATTATTTTACAAAGAAAAAATATCCATATTTACAAAATAATCTAAATATATAAACTTTTATTTGGGTACTACTTTACTTAATTTTTTTTTTACTACTACTGCTCTACATATACGGCGCCCTTCACATTAGAGTGACTGCAGCGTGACCTTTGTTTTATTTTTACTTGTCGCGCGTTTTTAGCGCTGCAATCACGCAGCAGAAACGCCAAATGTGAACGCACTCTTATGGGATGAAATAAGGGAACTCAAAATATCATTTCATTGGTTGTGGTACAGCTTGGAACCAACGACGTAGCCATACTAAAGAGAACATTTTTGACAGTTCTCCTCCAGTAGCATCAAACACCATGTCATACTGTTGAACTGTTTTACCGACACGACATACGTCACAGCGGTATTGTGTTGCCCACTTAAATTGGTTCTCCACGACATTCTTTAATATTGAATAAAAAAATATTTTAGAGATTACTTAAATCATAAAAAAAAACGATTAGAAAAAAATTGACTTCTGATAAAACTTGATTATTTTTAAATAGTAATCGATTAATGTAAAAATTTCGATCCCCGCACAGTACAAACACTTGTGTGCATGAACAAGTCTGATTGTATTGGTCTGGGTGTTTGTATGTATTATAAGTATGTATGTACAAAAGAAAAGTATTATATGTATATATTTGTAATTCCGCTGTTGATTCTGATATCCGTAACACAGGTGCTTGAGCTACCTATCTCGGAGTCAGATCAATGTGTGTGATGTTGTGAAATATGATTTATTTAATTGTTTATTTTCACATACCTCAGGCTGCCGGGCGCGCTGGGCACGCGGCAGAGCGGCGCGGGGCGCGGCGGCGCGGGCTCCACCAGCGACTGCGTCATGGGGTCGCCGTCCGCGTCCTCGCGCCCGAACACGCCCAGGTCGCGCAGCCGCACCGAGCCGCGCCGCCCGCTGCACAAGCGCAATCAGGGTTCTTAAGCTGACGGGTAGGGTGCACTAATGGCAATGGGATGCCAATCAATTCTAATTTTTAGCTACTAAACCGGATCTATTTTAAACAATTTCGGGGTTACAACCTCTCGGCAAACACTTATACTATTTATTAAATTAACGAGGTATCGGATGTAGTAGACCCTTTTAATTGCTCACTGAGTGAATTCGTAAGAGCCGCGCTTTTTATTGTTAGTTATAAGTAGCTGTAACTAAATTAGATAATATTGTACTCCATAGTCATAGAAAATAGTATTTTATTTTATTCTATCGCATTAGGTGATTACCCTGTAAAGATAGAATAAGTTTGTGAATAAATAAATAAATAAATAAAATAACCATGCAAAAATGCTGGGTTCAACGCGTACGCGAAAAATTGATTCACGTCAAAGGCGGCCACTTTTGGTGTGAATCAATTTTTCGCGTACACAACGGGCCCAGCATTTGTGCATGGTTATTTGATAAATAGTATATGTGTTCTGTGTTCTGTGGAACGGTTTGGCTGCAGGAGTATTTCCGGACGGCTACGACTTAGGGACCTTCAAGAGAAGAGCGTACTCTTTTTTAAAAAGGCCGGCAACACATTAGCGATCTCTTTGATTCCGCGGATGTTTATGGGCGGCGATGATTCCTTTCCATCAGGTGACTCGCTTGCTCGTTTGTCCGCCTCTAGCATAAAAAAAAAGTGTATGCCGAGAGGTTGTAACCCCGAAATTGTTTAAAATAGATCCGGTTTAGTAGCTAAAAATCAAAAATCGATGGGCGTCGCTAGTGTACCCTACCCGTCACCTTAAGTGGTCACATCCAGTCCGTGGACACTCAGAAGAAATGTAAGTTTATGACATTTCTAAAAGTGGTGTTCCCCGCGTTACATTTGGCCAATGGCAGGTTAGTTTCACTAAAAGCGCGGTCATTTTGTCAAAACAGTTACAGTTACCAATTTCGCTCAGAACTGTTAAGTCAGTTTGTCCGAGAGGCTATGGTGATGGTGTATCATATTTGTGGTGTATGTATGATCTTTTTGGCCCAGTCAGTCAGGCGGATGTCAACCGTCGCCTTCATAGATCAATAAGAGTGACTTTAGCAGCTAGAACCATGTGACTGCGCGAGCTCCAGAGATCTTTTCCGTTTGGTCAAGCACACTTGACCAATCGAAAGCCCCCCGCTGATTGGCCCAAAGAGATATAAACTCTTTCGATTGGTCAAGCGCACTCCACAACTAAAATAAAAAAAAAATGTGTTATGCAGCTATGCTGCGAAGATGTGTTAAGTAATAAACCAGATTCGTGTTGGTGTCAAAAGGACTAACTGAAATATTACTGATCAATTACTTTGACATTTATCAAGATTTCACACTGTTTTCGTAATTTATAGGAGTAGTCATGCAACAATCGGAGTTACGTGAGACCTTAGACTTACGTGTTTCTCTGGAAGGGCGAGTTGAAGTTGTCGTCGGGCGGCGACGTGGGCGCCGTGTTCACCTCGCGCACGCCGTTGGAATGCTGCCGGTGAGCTTCCAACATACTGGAAGACAAAACAATTTTCAGGTATTTATTTTCTTATTCGGTGGGGTTAATTAGGTGGGGGTTAAGAAATAAAAAGAAATTAAATATCGTTAATTTGACGCAGAAAAATCACAGTATTTAAACTCCGCGAGTTCCAAAGATAACTTTTTCGATTGGCCAAGCGCACTGTAGTGTCCAGGGACGTTCAAGTCGCTAAAGAGAATATAAACTTATTTTTTTCACACGTCACGCGCACTAAGGTAAGGTCAACTTTGTAGCGATACAGCTATAAGAATCGCCCGTTTTCGGACTCAATAGAACTTTTTCTTCCAACAATGGGTGTGTGAGAGTGTGTTTGTGTTACCTTTCCGCAGGGGAGACGGGCCTGGTATTGGAGCCGGTGGAGATGCTGTGCCTGGCCGGCGGCCGGTCGCTGGGCGACACGGCGCGCGTGCTCGTGCCCGACGACACGTGCGCGAGCAGCGCGGTGAGGGTCTGCGGGGGGACGCCCCACGGGTTGAAGTTCTGGTCGCCGGCCGCGCGGAGGGCGCTGGCTGCGCGCTCCGAGCTTTCCTCCAACTGTAGAATGATTTATTTATTTATTTTATTTTATTCGGAAGATCAACAGCTGTCTTAATACAGTAGCAATTACAATGAATGTCTTAAAGCTAATAACAGGTCTTCACTGATAGAAATAAAGTAAGTAACAGTTTTAACATGCGATTAAGGAAGTTGTTAATACTAAACAAATAAGGCCTACTGTGATACCCACGCTTTTAACAAGGGCCACCGCGAATCAATCGGTAGATATCGTTAGGTAGACGTAAGGTTCAACTTCAACGTCATTGGTTGGCGCGCTGGTGACGGCGAGCAGGCTGCGGCTGCGCGGGCGGGTGACGTCATACCTCCTGCAGCTGCGCGCTGGTGACGGCGAGCAGGCTGCGGCTGCGCGGGCGGGTGACGTCATACCTCCTGCAGCTGCGCGCTGGAGACGGCGAGCAGGCTGCGGCTGCGAGGGCGGGTGACGTCATACCTCCTGCAGCTGCGCGCTGGTGACGGCGAGCAGGCTGCGGCTGCGCGGGCGGGTGACGTCATACCTCCTGCAGCTGCGCGCTGGTGACGGCGAGCAGGCTGCGGCTGCGCGGGCGGGTGACGTCATACCTCCTGCAGCTGCGCGCTGGTGACGGCGAGCAGGCTGCGGCTGCGCGGGCGGGTGACGTCATACCTCCTGCAGCTGCGCGCTGGTGACGGCGAGCAGGCTGCGGCTGCGCGGGCGGGTGACGTCATACCTCCTGCAGCTGCGCGCTGGAGACGGCGAGCAGGCTGCGGCTGCGAGGGCGGGTGACGTCATACCTCCTGCAACTGCGCGCTGGTGACGGCGAGCAGGCTGCGGCTGCGCGGGCGGGTGACGTCATACCTCCTGCAGCTGCGCGCTGGAGACGGCGAGCAGGCTGCGGCTGCGAGGGCGGGTGACGTCATACCTCCTGCAACTGCGCGCTGGTGACGGCGAGCAGGCTGCGGCTGCGCGGGCGGGTGACGTCATACCTCCTGCAGCTGCGCGCTGGTGACGGCGAGCAGGCTGCGGCTGCGAGGGCGGGTGACGTCATACCTCCTGCAGCTGCGCGCTGGTGACGGCGAGCAGGCTGCGGCTGCGCGCAGCGTCCTGCGCGTGCTGCAGCGCCAGCGCGGCCAGGCGCTCCAGCGCGTAGCGACCGGCCTCCACCGACTCCACATGCTCCAGCAGCCGAGGCAGCTCGTTCTCGTCGTTCTCCTCCTGCAGACAAAACGAACGAAATATTATAATCACGGTTAAGATGGCAAGGTGATACCATATTCCTAGAACGAACGAAATATTATAATCACGGTTAAGATGGCAAGGTGATACCATATTCCTAGAACATCCTGTAAGTCTAGTTAATTTGACTTGACCAGCACTGACCGCGTGTTCCAGGCATTACAAGTAACCCTATTCCGTTGCCCCCAGTGTCGCTCCAGCATGTAATATGATTTTTTTTTAACATGTTTAAGTAATTACCTAACTTTTTCTTTTTAGATATGCAGAGGTGTTGTTAGTGATGGTCGAATTATTTTAAGGGTTTTGTTAGTAAAAAGTAAATGGGTCAATTTTCTTTTTTATCGACAATGAGCCAAACTTACAAATCAACATTTAACTTTTATATAATAGACTACAAATGATAAATACTATGTCCTAAATATTCGTTAATGTTCTATTTTACAGATGGACTATTAAATGATGTAAAATTTAATTGGTAAAAAATACTTTTTGATTGAAATGAACACCTCCGTCACGTCCCCCGAAATTAGTGCCATTTACACCTCTGTCACGATTTATATATTTTTTACATCGTTAAATCATGCCAAAGTACCTACGAGGTGATGAAACAATGTCATTATTTCATGATAAATTAAGAATATCTTGATGGTGTAACGTATATTTTTTTATACAATTAATTACTTCATAAGTTTCCGAGGACGGGCTCATTGTCGATAAAAAAGAAGAACGACCCAAATCCGTTATTGGCTGTATGTTTAGTGTATAAGATTAAAGTACTAATTTTAAGATTTTGTGTTTTTAATAAAATAAAATAAAATAGTGGCAACGAGCCTATAGGCCTACATACCTCGATCTGCATGATCTGCGTCTGCGTGTCCGCAATAGCGGTCCTCAGGTAGCGCAGCAGCTGGTCGGTGTCGGGGTCGCGCGCGTCCCGGGCGGCGCGCGTGGCGCGGTCGCGCTGGCGCAGCTGGCGCTCCAGCGCGTGCTCGAGCTCGGCCAGCGTGGTGCGCGCGGCGCAGGCGCGGGACACCCAGCACTCCAGCTTGGCCCAGGCCTCGCGGCACGCCACCTGGCTCGCTTTGCGGGCTCGATCTGTATTCATCATTATCTTGCTATCAGAAGCTTTTTTATTTTATTTTATTTATTTATTTATTATCCCATCACAATCAGCTACTTAGAACAAAGTTATCAAACAAACTCTTAAGCAAACTTATGACATTATTTTTTTTATAGCCTGAATAGTGAGGGACTGGTGCCTGAAATAGGTGTCAAAATGAAACCTGTGCTACAGGTCACCAGGCCACACCCTCAGAACCCTATAATGTGATTACACTTTAGTTTTAATTCGCTTTTAGAGGTAGGTAATATAAAAATACATGTTCTTCCCGCGATATACAGTAGGTATTTACGAAGGATAATGGAGAGAAGAATAAAAAAAAAAAAGGTACAAAGGAACTTAAGAGGTAAAATACAGACAAATATAATTAATCTATTGATTTACAGAGTTGTGTAATGTGTGTTCATATCAATGCATCGTGTGAGGTTATATGTGTGTATGTGAGATGCTTTAAATCATCATCATCATCAGCCCATTTAAGTCCCCACTGCTGGGGCACAGGCCTCCCTCAATCACATGAGGGGTAATTGCCATACTCACCACGCTTGGCAGACGGGTTGGCGAGGGTTTTGATATAAAGTGTATACACTTAGTATTAAGTATAAAGTTTTCTTTTTTTTTTACTTTTTTGCATAACTGATATCAAGAATTTGTCTTTTTGCTTAACTTTTTATTCCTGGAGTGCAAGTTTCTCATTAACATTAATTGTATGAGCTAGTAGTGGAAACTAATTAGGCTAGTGAGTTACTTAAATTTAATAAGTCTAAATGTATTAGTATTAGCTGTTCCTCAATAAAGAAAATAAAATAAAAATAAAATAAATACAGAGTTCTCCTTCTCTGGGTGCTGATGATCATGCCAGCAGCTTTACCTTAGTCGCCTTTTACGACACCTCGGTAAGAGTGAGGGTGGCCTATTCTACAAGCTTTAAATAAAAGAATACAATGCCTGCTTCGGTGGCGCAGTGGTTAGTGGATCGCACTTTAAAGCGACGGCTGCGTAAGAGGTCTCGGGTCCGATCCCCGGGTCGGGTTAAAAATTTGAACCTAAGTTTTCGGCAAGGCAACGCCCTGTTGGTCTAGTGGTTTAAGTACCGGGCCGTAATCTTGGGGTCCTGGGTTCGATTCCTGGGTCGAGCAAAAAGTATATTTCGAATTTTTCGAACTTTGCTCGGGTTTGTGATCACCAATCTGCATTAGGCAAGCGTGGTGATTAAGCCTAATCCCATCATAGTAGCAATAACTTGATTTCTATTATAGGAGGCCTTTGCTCTGCAGTGGGACAGTATACAGGCTGATACTTACTTTCGGCAAGAAATTCTTAATGGCAGCCCGGAGTCTGGAAGTTGACCGTCTTGTACCCCCATGCCTCGGAAAGCAAGTTAAGCTGTTGGTCCTACGCCTGATTCCTCTCCGGTTGTGTCACAGTAGTATCCCATCGGAATATAAGGGTAAGGGAAAGAGTATGCACTTGTGTTTACGCACACACTTGATCACTATAGTATACGTACCTGGCTGAACGAACGTGGCGAGCCGTAATCGGTTGGAGGATATTATGAGAATACAATGTAAGCACGTTTGTATATGACAGGTTGACTAAATACTCCGGAGGTTTCAAGTCAGACAAGGGCTTCAAGCCAGAGAAGCGTACCTACTCGTGTAAGCGTACACGTTTTTAAGCTCCAACCGGGTGTTTAAAAGTCCCTTTGGCTTGAAATCCAAGATGTGAAACCAGTTCAAGTATTTAACAGCCATCCTTACTTTCCTTCCTTCGTCATCATCATTTCAGCCAAGGGACGCCCAATTTACGATAAAGGCCTCTCACAAAAATCTGATCGGTCCTATGCCACTCATAATATGGACTCACGAGGATTCCCTTCCCGATTTGAACTTACGCACGCCTGCGACTTACTCAATTTCCTTTTCCCATAAATTGCAATATTATAACTCGGTATAATGTACTCGTAGCTACTTACCACCATGTAGTCTGCCTGCAGCCCTACTGCTCAACTTGTCCCGGTGCCCGCGTCTGAGTAGCGATACCTCTTCTTGTTTACGCCTTAGTACCTACGCAATAAAAATGTTTATGTAATATAACATCCTAACAAGCAAGACGTAATACTATATAAATAAAGAAATAAATATTTCACAACATCACATACATTGATCTGACTCCGAGATAGGTAGCTCAAGCACCTGTGTTACGGATATCAGAATCAACAGTGGGATTACAAATATATACATATAATACTTTTCTTTTGTAAATACATACTTATAATACATAGCAAACACCCAGACCAATACAAACAAACATGTTCACGCACACAAATGTTTGTACTGTGCGGGGATCGAACCCGCAATATTTGTATCATAGGCAGCGTTCACTACCACTGTTCCAATCGGGTCGTCGTCTATATACTTTGTTCATTTTAGATTGATACGGAAGACAGATGTCAAAATCTATACAGTTTTTCATGTTAGAGTCCGTACCACCATAAAAGTCCCTTGAAAAGCGCGCTTGTGTCGCCACCAACATTTAAATTTGAGCTTATGTCCATACACACAACTAATATAAAATGGCGTGGGTGGACTCTAGTCTCTTTCTAACGCGTGACTTGCGTATAATTTTGTCCTGCTGTCACCCGTATCAAGCTAAAATGAACAAGGTATAATTTATGAAATTTTATTACGTACCTGTTCCTTCAGTTTCGTTTCTGCTTCCAATGACCTAATTAAATTCGCGTTCTTTCGTGATTCTTTCCGCAGTTGCGCCACCTATGATAAACAATTCATATAAGTTTGACAGAAACAATAACACCTTACTCAAGAATAAGATAGTTAGAAATATTTTATATCGTTCGTTCTCACCTCTTTGGCTCTCTGTGCCTCGGCTTGTGCGTGTCGTTTAGCTTCAGTGCGCATTCTTTGAACTAATTTTACCTGGAACAAAAAAAAAACGAGTGAAGTCTCACTTAAACATTGTGTCTGTATGCCTTATGTATCTGGGCACATCTCACTCAACGTACGTTGAAGTACGTAACGCGTTTGTACAGTCAACTCCAAAAATATGTATACACTTTAGGACGTTGTCACAATATATAATATAAGAAAGTAAACCTCTACTTTCTTTTAGGTAAGTATTGTGACAAGGTCACAAAGTGTATACATATTTTTGGAGTTTACTGTAAGTGTTGCAGAGAAGTCTCGTGTGGTCTCTGTGCTGCTTGTAGCCATTTGATCAAAACCATACATTTCGACCGCCATCAAGCCGGTTAGGGAGGTCGACCACAGCGCGTCGTACTAAATTTTAATTAACCGTCCCGCGGCTTGAGAATGTCATTTATTTAGAAAGAAACCGTGCGCCCGTGCTTCGACTCCTTCTCGACTATTGATCGCGTGGGCGACGCGCTGTACTCATATTCTTCTTCAACACATGTACATCAGTCGTGGCCTAAGAACACCTTCTCCTTTTTCATGCTCTGCAGGTAATTCTCAAGGCCAGTGTGACCTGTGTTTGAGTTTGTTGTTGAGACCGCTGCAGTCTGCTGTGTTCCCTCTGCGCCGCCTGTATTCTTTTTAATTCCCGTGCTATACCCGATAATCTGCGCCCATACTCATTTTCGGCAAGTTTTGTTCTTTCACTAAATATTAGAAATATTGCACTCACCTTATCCCTCTTCATGCCCTGCAGGTCATTCCTCAAAGCCAGTATTTGTGTTTGGGTATGTTGTTGAGACCTCTGCAGTCTGGTGTGTTCCCTCTGCGCCGCCTGTAACCTTCTTAGTTCCCGTGCCATGCCCGACACTCTGCGCTCGTACTCTTCTTTCACACGTTTTAATTTGTCGCTCGGTGGAGATGCTTGTACGGCTGGAAAATAAATTAGTGTCTTTTAAGCGGGCGGCAGTATCACTGCGACCAGTTTGATCTATTGTGATCATAGTGAAATAAGATATATATAATTTGGTTGGTACACATTGAGAGTCATGCATCGGATTGCGTGGTATTCGGTAAAGCTCTACATGTACACAAAATATTGAGATTACCCTTTGTACGGTGTGCACACCTTTTTATGATAGGTGATTGGACTTAGTCTCTATATATCATATACCATATAACTGATACAATATATTGATAGAGATAGAAGAAGGCTTAAGTCTAACGGCCGCACTCAGAGACGTCATTTAAGCTAATGTTCATTAACTTTAGTATCGGTAGTCTTTATGCGTATCAAAATAAGTGTCAATATTTTTTCTTAATTAGCCAACTTAGTTAATCAACGACTCTGAGTGTGGCAGTAAATGATAGAATGATTATGAGTACGCGAATTCAAAGTCACACTAAATTAGCGCAGTATGAAGTCAAATGCTGACACGACAATGTGTACGTGTTTGCCCTCTTTGAAAGGGGCTGCTTCACCTGGAGACGCGGGATGCACCAGTCTGTTGCGTGTTCCCAGGTAAGAGAGAAGCGGCGAGCGCGACTACCGTTACTGTCCATTCCCGGCTGTAGTATCCGACTGTGATAGGCTATTTGACTTGTTTTGAAAAACCTTCTCATATTATTGATTGGTATATAGGAACCCTAAAAATAATATTTATTTTCATTTATTATGAATATTTCGTTTAGAAAATCATCATAAAATATAAAGATTATTTAATCTGTCAAAAACGCTTCATTCAACAATATGGTGTCGAATCATTCCAGTGACGTCAACCTTTTGTAAACAAGTAGGAAATTCGATAGCACATGATAAATTTGAAAGATGATTAGACGTCCCGCATATATAGAATACAATGGCGTCGAGTCTGTCACTTGTTTTTCTTACAAAAGGCTGACGTCACAGTAAAGAAAGCCAATCAAAACCGTTTATCGTCACGTGGTTCCAAGCACCAAACAAATTAATTTTATTTTGGATTAATTGGTGAAAATATTCAATATTATTTATGTGTTTTATTGTTAATTCCTTTTTAAAGCTATAAACTATGAACGCGGATGACTATAAATATATCTTTATTTTTCATACTGTCAAATAGCCTATTGCGCTGAGATGGACATCCTTTTGCTTTTGGATAGGGTAAGATGCATACATGTGATTAGATCAAAACCGAACAACTGCCTCTGTTCATCTGTAAGCCCAACTGACCTAGCGAGGCGAGGACCTTGTCCCTCTCGTCCGTGGTGGCCTTGATCTGATGGTGCAGGGTGTCGAGCCGCTGCTCGTAGTGCTGGCGCAGCGCCGCCAGCCGCCGCTGCGACACCTCCAGCTGCTCGATGAGGCGGGCTTTGGTGTCTATGTCCTCACTTAGGGCTGCCAGTTGGGCTGATAAGTCGCGTTGCCCTGGAAATAATAATATTAATCAATAAAATGGTTGATAAAATAAAACATAATGCATGAAATAACTTAAGGTGACGGGTAGGGCACACTAGCGACGCCAATCGATTTTAATTTTTAACTACTAAATCGGATCTATTTCTTACAATTTCGGGGTTACAACCTCTAGGCAAACACTTACACTATTTATTAAATAACTATGCACAAATATTGGGTCTGTTTTTGTACACGAAAAATTGATTCACAATAAAAGTGGCCCCTTTTGTCGTGAATCAATTTTTCGCGTACGTTGGACCCAACATTTGTGCAAGGTTATTTAATAAATAGTATAAGTGTTTGCCTAGAGGTCGTAACCCCGAAATCATTTAATATAGATCCGGTTTGGTAGTTAAAATTTAAATCGATTGGCGTCGCTAGTGTGCCCTACCCGTCACCTTAGTGAGTCAATCAAATGTTCAAGTTACATCAAAGGTCACGGTCGGCGAATAAAATGGCTTTTGGAACAGCATCAGTGTCAAAAGACATTTTATTCGAAGGACCGCCTCGGAACGTCTAGGAGTCCAATTCTCGGGATTGTCGATATGAAAAAACATGGCGGATGTCGCATGAAATCCATGCAAAAATACTATAGAAATTTAAATGTTATATGTCGTAGGATAATAAATGTCACGAGCCCGAGAATTAGGCTCCAGAACAGTCCTCCACAATTCCATCCATCGTTCGCTCATGGACAGCTCATCTCACTCGACGAAGTTCGTCATGTTGCGTCAATCAACAAGTTCACAGACCTTTAGTCTCCGAGTCCTCGGCGTCAGAGTCGGAAGCATCCTGCTCGTCGGAGGGCTCGGAGTCATCCGCGCTCTCGCCCTCGGCGCGCTCGCGCTCGCCCATGGGCCGCTCGTCGCGCTCGTCACGCTCGGCCGCGCTCGTCATACTCTCGCTCATCTCCAGTTTGCGCTGGAATTCTAGCTCTCCCATACTGCGGGCGAGGAGTTCTTTTTCCTGAAAAGGTAAAATGATAACTTGTCAATGTGGTGCTTCGATTGAACTTCCGCCGAGATCCAAACGGGCCAGTTTTGGATGCCACCGGGACCTATTACAGACATGGTGATGACGCAGTGAATGAAGCAAGATGGGGCCTGCAAATTGGAAAACGTCTTTCGGAGTTATAAATATCGTCCAAGTCGCTTTATCTATTTACATTGAGAAAATTCACTTGTTATGCATTGATATCTTTAGGTTGTCTCATTGCAGCTCACACAAACTTATTCCACCTTCAGTCTAAACAATGTGACAATCAATAAAAATACAGTACCTAATGGACTGTAAGTCACTAATGTGTGCTGTTTCGCTGCGTGAGTGAGGGTACCGAAGGCCCAATCCGGGGCAAAGTGGCGTTTAAAGGTTGGCAACACACTTGTGACTTCACTGGTGTCGTGAGTGGCCATGGGCGGCGGCAATCGCTTACCATCAGGTGATCCGTCTGCTCCTCTACCACCTATCAAATAATAATAAAAAAATAGATATGCTCAATATATTATGTTGTACTTTGTAAAGCTCCTTCTTAGCGTCATCGAGGACCGATGACGGGTCATGCACAGAGTCGTGTCTCGTCCGCCCGACCATCTGCTCGCGGCGTCTGCTCGCTTCATACAGTGCCGTCGCTTCTATCAGTTGCGCGCGTAAGTCTTCTATCTCGCTTACATAACCCTGCAAAGAGAAAGAGAGAACTTTAAGCATGGACTAATAAGTCACCTTTAACATTGGGGCATACGTCAAAAGTCATCACATACATACATTGTTCCATAGTACATACCACCCAGCGGAAAGAAAAACGACTGCCAATCGCAGCGTAGAGATCGCTAGCGGTGGCATGTGATCCCAATACTAGTGCTTCGGCGCCCAGTTACCAAGCGCCTTCTTCGCTATCAGCTTGCTGTTCCTCGAAGACAGCTGATCGATGGTGCCATGCACGGCTTTAACATTTCGCCTGTTTACCCAGGGACATAATTGTGAGTGAACATACATGCACCATGGCAGTCAGCGGGCCGTCCCGGGCGTCAGGGCTGCTATCCTTCGGCGCCTTTACTAAGCGCCTTCTCCGCTCTTAACTTGTTGTTCCTTGAAGGCAGCTGCTTAATGGTGCCCTGCATGACTTTAGCTCTTCACCTGTCTAGTGACGTCATTATCAAAAGTGAACATACCTGCACTAGGGCTGTCAACGAGCAGTCCCCGGCATCAGGGCTGCGGTCCTTCGGCGCCCAGTTACCAAGCGCCTTCTCCACTCTCAGCTTGCTGTTCTTCGAAGGCAGCTGCTTAATGGTGCCCTGCATGACTTTAGCTCCTCACCTGTCTAGTCTAGTGACGTCATTATCAAAAGTGAACATACCTGCACTAGGGCTGTCAACGAGCAGTCCCCGGCATCAGGGCTGCCGTCCTTCGGCGCCCAGTTGCCAAGCGCCTTCTCCGCTATGAGCTCGCTGTTCCTCGAAGACAGCTGCTCGATGGTGCCCTGCATGGCTTTCACTCTTCGCCTCAGGGCCTCCACTTCGCCAGTGAGGATCGCGTTCTCTTGCACTACGTCGCTGAAGCCTTCTTCGCCGTTTTCTGATATCACTCGTTTGCCCTATGAATAGATAATGACTACATTATTTATTTATTAAATTGCCACATTCATATTTTACATTGCAATGCAAGTACCCAAACCTTTCGACATTTGCATCTGTCAAAATGAATAGGAACTTAGCATTACTTCTGTCAGTTTAGTATATGGGCAATCGGAAATGCGTGGTTGACTTCATATAGGCTAAAACTGCGCGCGCAGTTGTACGTGTATCATAACATGATAGGTGTGTATGTGTGTATGTGTGACACACGGGGCGCGCGCTCACCTGCTTGTACTCGGCCAGCTCCAGCTGCAGCCGCGCCACCTCCTGGCGCAGCTGGTGGATGGTGCGCGAGGTCAGGTCCTGGTTGACGACGCAGCGGTTCTTGATGTTGCGCGCGCGGTTCGCGTACTTGAGCGTGTTGAGCGTCTCCATGAAGTCCCGGTCGCTGGGCGACACGCAGGCTATCATCACTGTGTTGCTGTTTCCTAGAAAGGAAATATAATACATTATACTGCGGATGCGCATGCGTCGAAGATGGAGAACTAAGGGAGTTCCCATGCCATACCAACATGGTTACCATACTCCTCATCTTAGCGTGTTATTCCCTGTTGCGTCCTAAGCTGCCGCTCTGGAACCCGGAATACGCGCTTGTACCATTATTCAGGATTTGGCGAGCCTGATAATTACAATGAAGCGACTGCCGTCTGACCTACACAATCTTTTACAGAGGAACCAGACCAAATGATCATGGTTACACGTTTCAGAAACTATTAGAAACATGCGAAGGTTTCTTCACGATATTTTCCCTCACCGCCGAGCGAATGGTAGAAATACGCACAAAGATTTGAAAAATCTAGAGGTACATGTTTGGTTTCGAACAACGACCCACCGTATGGAATGTGCATTCTGAACCACGAAGCTACAATCGCTCTCAGGGTTACCATACTCTAAGACGTAAACGACAGAGGCGGCATATTTTAGTTTTCACGCTTTTTTGAAGTATAAAGTCAAATGATTCATGGCGAAGAACAAGAAATAAGAAATATGGAACCTAAAGCTTCGTCTCAATTTAGATGATCAGTCTATAGACATAACTTTGTTTTAACAACATTGTGAATACAGAAAACTTATTACAAGCAATAAAACAAGGAAATTAAGGTGACAGGTAGGGCACACTAGCGAAGTCAATCGATTTTAATTTTTAGCTACTAAACCGGATCTATTTTAAACAATTTCGGGGTTACAACCTCTCGGCAAACACTTATACTATTTATTAAATAACCATGTACAAATGTTGGGTCTGTTTTTGAACGCGAAAAATTGATTCACGCCTAAAGTGGCTTTCACTCGCTTTTGGCGGTAATCAAATAAAAAAAAAAAAACTAAAATGGATTGGCGAAGCTAAAAATTAAAATCGATTGGCGTCGCTAGTGTGCCCTACCCGTCACCATAAGCTGACACAGCCTAAGAAGACATTAAACGGCCATAGATTTTTATAATTATTTGATACGAAAGTCAAGTTTTATAACAATGACATTAAAGAAGGAGCTTTATTCCCACTTACGTTTGGCCTTTTAACTACATACCAGCCGAATACCAGAGCTGCTGCTGCACTGCAGATAATGTTGTAGCAACAAATGCTGAGGTCGGGACCTGATTGACCACACAAAACCACACCATCTCTTCTCTTATCGCCTCTCCTCTTTGTATCTGTGTCGTGTCGTGTTATATCTACTGTATTTATTTTTTCTGGCGTTCTAATGGTCAAAAATACATTTTCTTTCTTTTCTTACATGTCAGGTAGTGCTTGCTAGTTTATTACTCTCAACGTAAATTAGTGTTTTATGTTCTCGTCTAATTACGTGTACCGACAAAATGAGTCCATTTACGCAAAACGCTCTCACAGCGAACTTTTTTATGAATCGTCTTATAATGACGCCTGATTATTTCGACTACCGGACCGTAGCTAATTCTAGGCTAAGGGCCGAAATACTGAATTTGGTTTGGTAGACATTGATTGCATAATAAATAGGTAACTGTTTAAATCAGACAGCCTACAATGAAACGGAATTCACAATCACGTCTCTTGTATGGATACCTTAGATATATTCTCGTTTGTTACGGGGCGGTTTCGTTGAATACCCTCAGGGACATGTAGCTGTCGTTATATATTCCGCAAGTGTTAATGTCTATATAATATTTATGTATGTTCGGAACGCCGGGTAATATAAACTTCATTTTAGACTGACCAGGTAATTTGCAAATTCAATTAAATTTATTCAGATAATAATTTCACACAAATAATACATATGTAAACCTATTACAATAAGGTCAGAAATAAATACAAATGCCTGAACTAGGCGAACCTGTTTCTCAGGCTAGAAAGTTAAAACATAACAGTAAGTACTCATAAATAATTTCATAAATATTTATCTACTAGGTATATGCCTAAACTCTTGAAGACCTTAGTAATATTACTAAGGACTTCAATGTGTTTTTGAATGTCAAAGTTTCATCAATTATAATTTCTAAATACTTAATATGGCTAGTAGGAGTTATAACTGGACAATTACATCCATGGTCCATAGGATTCTGACAACAGTGTGCAATTAAACCAGATTCAATTAGTTCGGCATTTGTTCTGCGCATAGTAAACTTAAAGTAACTCGAATGTTGTTGTTAAATTGATAGTGGCGCGACGGGCTGACGATTTCAGAAATTTGGTGTGAGTTGGATGGAAACTTGGCACCAGCTTGGTACCTACGCGATTCATCAAAATACTTTGTGTCCCTACGTGTAATTCGTATATCAATATGAAGATATAGTACATACCTCCAAGCGAATCCTGCAGGAGCCTCGTCAGCTTGGAATCCCGGTAGGGCACATGCAGCACCCTGCGGGCCTTGTCGCCGAGGGCCGAGATCACGTTCCCGAGAGCTAGGAGGCCGCAGTTTATCGAGATACCCTCTTTGGCTCGCTCTCCGGTCGCTCCTGAGAAACAAAGATATTAAATACTTTGATGTTACAGGTGTGAATGGGAAAAGAAAACGGAAGGAGAATGGCGCAGGTAGGTAAGGTTTTGCGAATGCTTCCCACTAAGGCGCTGGACTACCTATGGATATTCATACCGTCTTCTACCAAAGTAAACCCATGTTGCCCCCTGAAACTAGGTATGCATAGAGTATTTCATTCATTAAGTACTAATGAATGATACATGACAGTTAAGTTGTTCAAAATGGTCCGAATGTTTAAAGGGAACTAACTGTTATACTCGAACCAAAGAACAAAGGACAAACAGTTGGTGTCCTATTTAATTCATAATTAATGAATGAAATACTTACTCTACCATCTGCCGCAAGTCTTTGCGGGTACTATAGCATTTCTATAGCGATGGGAAAAGGAAAGGATTGGCACGTTCTACACATTGCACTCATCGAAGGTGTTAACTATGCTAACCGTTTCGCATTTAATCAAATTGGTTTGAAGAGATCGAACAAATAAATAAATAAATATTTCACAACATCACATACATTGATCTGACTCCGAGATAGGTAGCTCAAGCACCTGTGTTACGGATATCAGAATCAACAGTGGGATTACAAATATATACATATAATATACTTTTCTTTTGTAAATACATACTTATAATACATAGGAAACACCCAGACCAATACAAACAGACATGTTCATGCCCACAAATGTTTGTACTGTGCGGGGATCGAACCCGCAACCCTTGGACCAAAGGCAGCGTTCACTACCACTGTTCCAAACGGGCCGTCATTACAATACAGCTATCAGCAACAATACAGCTATCTCTAAAAGGTAAATACACTTACGAAGAGTGAAATCCTTGAATTACTTTTTTGCACAGTTCCTCGCATAAGATTCATTTGTCACCATGTAAATGTTGATTTATTAGTTATTTGCACACCGCTATGTAAATTAGGAGCTCGTTTATGTAGGCCAAGTTCACCATCGACATAATATTATGCAAATCTTGCATAGTGTTTAGAATACTCTTGCTTTGCAAATATTTTGCTCCAAGAATGTCATTGCATTTTAAGGATTTCCTATTGTTTCTTATATTTACTAAACAATTAAGGCGACATAACGCCAATACTAGCGCCGCTAAGTGATTTATATTGATTGTGTCGAAAAGGCGGCATTAAAAAAATGAACAACAAATACTTCAAGGTAAGTTTATTTTTGAGACGAAATTATGTATTGATGTACTTCCTACGTCACAAAAAATGTTAATACTTTCCTTACACTATTTGTTGCTCACTTTTTGGACTCGAGGAGTGGGAGGAATTGCTTTAAAAGCCTAATGCCCCTTTTAACCATCGGAACACGCAGAAGAGGTTTCCTGTCATGTCTTTGAGACACCAACATATTGCCAAAACTTTCCAATGAACATTCTGTTGCGCATGGATAAGGAATATTACTGGCTAAAGAGTTCTATGAGGACTTAACATTATGATATGATTTGAACATTTACAAGAGTAGAGCGATACACTGTCATTAGCCACATATAATCCACCCTCAGCCGCATCATCACTTACCTAACCATCAGGTAAGATATTATCATGTATTGCTATTAAAAATAATTACCTGTACGCTTCAACCGTTCCGACCCAGCCAAGTCTACGAAATGGAACTTAGCCGTCAGCGTCTCATATTGTTCTGGCGCCTCTGCGTCCGCCTCCCTGTCCGTTTGCTCCTGGTCCGCCGCCAGGCGCCGCTGCCGCATGAGCAGTGTGAACACGGCGTGCGACCGCGACGACGACGAGTTCATGTTCGTCGCCGCCGTGGTCCTCGCCAGAGCCCCCGCGCGGAGGGCCCCCAGGGCCTCTTTGATGCTGCGGACCGCTCGCATGGACGCCCCAACTACGCGCACTCCGCCGCACCCGTCTTCTGTTATTCTTAGCGCTCCCTAGATAATGAAAGGACACATTAAGTTATTTTAGTTATTGAAAGTCCTTCGAGCCGGGTAAACTTAGCAAACGAGTTCCCTTGATATTATTTCTTACTTTAATGCGTATGTGAATGGTATTTAAAACATCACGAGTATAGGAGAGAATAAAATGTTGTGTTCATTTCAGCAGCAACAGTGCTGTGCAACAATAGCATTTCGGTCCTTCGATCCAGGACACACTTGTAATTGGAATGTAATTTCCAAAAGACAATAATATAACTATCCATTTATTTTTGTAAATTGATTTAATTATTTTAAAAGGCAATTATAGATCTCAATAACTAGCAATTATGAATTTTCAAGCAAAACCATCCAACTGAAAAAAATCTCTACAAGATAATTGACGGTTGCAATTTTATTCGAATTTTAACTTAGTAATGTTTACGACGCACGCATATCATGTACAATCGCGATAAAAAGCCAAACTTGCTAGTAACGTACAAATTTCAAAATTACTTATTACATCATTATTTTGTTTCAAATTGTTCTGATTTTAATCTCACCTCAAATAAGGTGTCGTGTACACAAGGCTTGGCAAATTATAACGTACTACAACAATGTAACACAGTTCATTCCCTAACCCGCAATCTCATACATAACCGAACTAAAGCTATCAAATTCTTCAGACCAATCATAATCAAATCACTATTTTAAAACATTTCTTTATAATGATAAGGCAATGCACGCGAGTAGACGATCGAACACGGTCAGTGCAGTGGTTTTTATCATGACCTATAACAAAATGGAGACCGCAACTAAAAGTGTGAAGATATAGTTGAACCGTGTGAAATCAGTACTGAATCTGATATAACTGCCTCCGTGAAGTAATGTTTAAGAACGTGGGTTTTTTACCGAGAGATAATGTTTAAATCTAACTGACTTTTTCTACTTTTGTTTATTATATTAGCTAGGATATTGCAGGCATAAATCATCTGGTTTTCAAAAAAAAATGATGATTCCTACGTATTTCAGAAGGCACGATAAGCCGTTCGATTGTTACTTTGATAGTGGTGGTTATCAGGTGGCTTAATTTAAAGCCGTCCCGTAACGAACGAGAATATACCTGTCGCATTAAAACAAAGGAGACACACAGCGCGTGTGAAAGAGAGAGAAACTCCGATTTGGCCGTAACGTCTGCTTTAAATTAGACCCTCTGGTTAGAGAATAGATTACAGGACGTGGTTACCTCAGAAGACCTAAGTGTGGTTTGAAACTCTGACACCAGGGCATATCAGTCCACACGATAAGAAAAAATAGCCTGTTGTAGAATTCAGAATAGCCTGATATTAAATATTTGTTTCATGGTACAGTCAACAGCATAAGTAGCTGCACATATTTCGCAGTTTGTAGTTCTTATTCCGTGGAGCGTAAGAGCGAACAGTTTGCATCAAATTTTGCTGTTGACTGTACTCAACGTAATACTTGTCACGTACTTATAAATAAGGACAAACCAAGAGCCCAATTCTCGTGCTTGTGATATTTTGAGAACATGGCGGATATCACTTGAAACCATTACAAAAAAACTATGTTTTAGTGATATATGTCGTATGAAAATAAATGTCACGAGCACGAGAATTGGGCTCCTAATCACTTTTGTGTATGATATTACTCGGACCAGTGATACCACGGTCGAGCGGCCACACTTAGATGTACTAATTAAATCTACCCGCCCACTTGCTATGTCGGCTCTATTTTATTTTCTAGGACCTTGAGCATTTAATGAGGTAACCACCAGTATTGGCTCTCGTACGGTTGACTGACGGCACTAATGAGTTGGGCAATCAAGACGGGAACTATCAACAAAGGTATCTAAACCAGTGTTAGGAATTTGGAGGAAACTATGTAAGTAAATTGACATTTAAGGATAAGCACGCCAGCAATACTTACCTGTTAACGCAGGACCAACGACTTAACCGCTTTCTCTCTTGTGTCCTGATAATATCCTCCAACCGATTACGGCTACGGCGGCCAATCTCATGATCTCCCACGTACGCAGGACATATTACAGTGCACAAGTGTGTGCGCAAACATAAGTGCACTCTCTATTCCCTTACCCTCATATGGGGTACCCGATGGGACACTACTGTGACACGCCCGGAGAGAGAGGGGTACAAGACCTTCAACTTCCAGACTCCGGGTTGACACTAAGAATTTCTTAACAGAAAAACTCAGGTACAAATTTCACCCGGGACCCCAAGCGGAGCCGTCGCTTTAAAGTGCGACACACTACCCACTATGCCAACGAGACCCCACTATGCATATGTAAGTAATGTTAGCGGAACTAAAAATCGCATGGCTAGAAATCACTAGGCGATACTCCATCCCTAGTGCGCGTCTGTCACTCGGGCTGTCAGATTCTCATTATAGTTTTAGCTTGTACTTTTTTGTTAATTAATTTTATTGCTTATTATACCCGTAGTCCTACTCAGAATGCGTTTCATTGTAAATGGCGGTTTAATTTTACCTCACCTTAGCAAACGGATCTTTAGCCGGGTCCAACAAGTCGACAATATCTTCATTATACAGCTCTATGAACTGGGCTTGCACCGAGAACTCGGGCGGCAGGTGTCCCTGCGCGCGCGCCGCCTCTGCGCGCTCGTCGGCGCCGGCGAAGAGGTCGCGGATGGCGCGCGGGATGATTCCGCGCCTGTCCTCGTCTCCGTCGCCCTCGCCCTCCCAGCCGCTGCCCATGGTGTAAGTCTTGCCTGAGCCAGTCTGAAAAAAAAGAAAGGATCTCAATAATAATGATCATCTTTTGTATAAGTACACATACACACACATACACAAAAGTAAAACGGTGGAACCAGATCTCATCGGCTGTTTCCGAACAGATACGACCTGGTGACCTTTAAGAAAACCTTTTTCCTTCCTTAAGAGCCGACAACGCATATGTGATACCTCGGGTGTTGTTGCAGAGGTCCATGGACAGCAGTGATCACTGACCAACAGGTGCCATCTGCTCGTTTGTCCGCTATAATGAAAAAAAAAGTAGCCTCAGTAGGACACTGCAAACTAGCACCTTTTCCGCAAAAGAGGTAATTCCGCTGCTTAGGAAGGCTGTATAGCCCTCGTCTCATTATACCGTCAATATTATTATAATTTTAGTCGTTATCCAAATACGCTAAAAGCCCTTGGGGCGGTTTGAAACTCGGACACCAGGGTATAATTGCGCCCACGATAAGATCTGTCTGATATGTCAATTAATAAATACTGGTCCTGTTTTTCGAGCATACCACCGACATACTGAATACTGCTCAATTTGGAATAATTACTTAATTATAACAACAGTTTGTAAAAGCTAATTGGGTATTTAAGGCAATTACGATCCATTGAGATTTTACGATCTGTTAAAGAACTACTTATAAACAAAATTATGGCTGAATTTATGTTTAATCATTAATATTGGGTATCAATATAAGTAAACCGCTACCTCCTAGTTACTTGACTAATGTATAACTTTTGCCTATTCATGTCTATAACAGTAAAAATTCACGAACAACATTGCCCTACTTTTCTTTAACGCCTACGTTGAACCTAATTACAATCATAAAGCCATTCAAAATCGCATTACCTATTATCCTTCAATTACTCTGACCTGAAACTCAAAGGCCAGGTGTATTAATGCTCTATAAAACTGAGGCAATCGTCGTCACGGGCCTTGGCTCGTGCATATTCATAGCTTTTCTCAGTCCAAAGGCGGAGGCGTAACCTACTTAGTGCCTTATACTCCCCGGTGCTTGGGTGTGGAGTGGTGACGTCACCACCGGTTCCCACAGTCACGCCTGGTGGACCCACCGAATTCACTTTCTAACTCGTGACTTTGTATCACGCGTCTTTCTAATTTTGATTCCGCTTGCTGTAATCTCCCGTTAAAAGTAGACGAGAAAGTAATTGTTTCCTCGTTATGTTATCTAACTTGGATTGTGTAGATCTGAGAGCAGATGGTGTCTGATCTGCACCGATAGTGCCCACAGCAACAGATGCATTTCCTAGAGCAAGTAACTTGATATTAAAATGTCAGCCATGGCCACCAAGAGAGCGCGTAATTAAAAGTCATAGCAACATCCGGATATACATAGATTGCTAGCAGCACCAAGACCAACTAAGCAGTACCTACCAAGTAGCATAATATTGACAATTTCTATTGGACTTGTACAAGTACCCTACTTGTGCAAGTGTGTTGTAGGTTGGTCCGTTTTGTCACCCTTTATATCCCTAATATGTAAGTTTTGTACCTAGTCTTTAGGCTTGTGGGCACGTAGGGACCGAAGAAGGCTCTCATCCTATAAAATGCTTTAAGTAGAGCGGTACCCAATGGCGCCTTAATATGATACCTAGAATAATATTTCTGTTGTATATTAGTCACTAACTACTTTTCAATGAAAGAAAGTTGTTCAGCGAACTTGTACCATTGCAAGTTTCGCACTAGGCACTCCATGAGATAATTTAATATGTACCTAGGTAACTATCTCTCGAAAGCTCATCAATGATAACTACAGTTCACTAGGCGATTATAAACCGATTAGAAAGAGCCATTTAAAGATTATAGTTATTGCGATCATCAGCCACAAATAGACGAGTGAATTGATTACGTGAAGGTGAAGATCAAATTAATCTGTGGAAAGTAAGGTCTCCAGAATGACAAGTCACTAGAAAGAGATTATTTTCGAAATTAATAATAATCGCTTACATTTGCATTGTAACAAACGTTGAAAAGATACTCGTATCACATTGTAATCGACAACCTCACATTGGTTTACTAAGATTTGTTAAATTTTCAAGGAATAAGGTGAATAATATCTTCGCCGCCGTCCATGAACATCTGCTCTATCCATGGATATATCTTATGATCGAAGGCAAGATCAAAAAGAAGCGTTGCTGATGCTTTGCCTTGCCCTTTAGGAAAGAATATGCCTTTTGACTGGTGAATATATACACAACTACATAATACACTTTAAAATCACAACATGCATCAAATATTGCGTTCCACACAAATTCACACCAGGACACCGCAATGTCTCTACATTATGCAACTCATTTTCACACATACATTATTGTGATAAGATCGATTGGTTTTTGCATCATTACATTGGATATATTTTTCTTACTTTAGCATTCAGCACACTTCAGGTAGATATCTATAATGTTCAATTGAGCATTCAAGTATTCTTGTTTACGAAAAATCACGTGTGTACAAGGGTACTTGATTGCTCCGTTCTCAAGTTCTTGAGGTAAACAAATCACTCCTACTTCAGATAAGTCTCATACACGTTTATGTCGGCCACTGTGTAATTAGAAAATCGAAAGTATACCCACACCTAGCCGTGTGTTTACAAATTAATGCTTTATATTCATAGAAAGTGCACCTCAAGTCTGCCGTACTTGTTTATCATACAGTTTGAACAACAAAGTAAACACTCGATTGATGGCGCATTTGATAGTAATCCTTGCCTCACGCTTTTGGGTTTTTGGGTTCAATTCCCACCCTTATACCCTGATCAAACATTAATGATGATGCTGTTGGTTCTGATATCCGTACCACAGGTGCTTGAGCTACCTATCTCGGAGTCAGATCAATGTATGTGACGTTGTGTGAAATATTTATTTATGAACAGTGGTTTTAATCAAATGTCTGGGCCTTGTTATATCTATTTAATTTAATTGAGTATAAAAATGTTTCAGATGCTAACTTTGGGTTCAGATCGCTGTATGTGATGTCTGATATTATTTATTTGCATTCGTTTCATCAAAATTTGCAAACTCTACATTTTTTTATATTATAATGGCGAAGTATAACATTTTTACAGCTACAAAAATGCAATTGCTTTTAGTGACAACACATTCTACATACAATGTATGACTGCATGAGCAGATGTGGGAGTAAACAGGTAGCACAAACAGAATGCCTACGGAAAAGTAGATCAAAGTCATTCAAAGGTAAACTGCATATGGTTGTGCAGGCAGGATTATCAGAAAAGATGAAACAGTCTTTTCTGTTAATCTTGTCTCGAAAACCTTGGCGTGACAACGATTCTTACATCTATCAGTGTAAAATTTTAAAAGATTTCTCGAGGCATAGCCATTGACATACAATGTAGTACTTTCAAACTAAAAAACAAATATTACACTCTTAAAAGAGAGAAAAATATTATTTTATGTTATGTCATTTGGTCTTCACAATTTATGCAAAGTGCCAAAAAGTGTAAGCATAATTCCTTATGTAATGACTTTTTGACGAGTATGTTGTAATTATTTTTATGATATCATTTTCGTAGCGAAATGTTGTCTGCAAAGCAGCTTCATGTGAATTGGTTCTATTGAAAACCGAAGGCTCTACTTCTCACCGTTAGATCAAGGATGCAGGACAAGGATGGCCTTCTCCTGCAAAAAGTGGTCGGTCTTCAAACATGTTTAAGCCGAGTGTCCTAGTGGCTAGTGTATACCGTTGTACGTTGTATGTAATTATCGCCTTTAGCGAACGTCTAAATGCGGATGCGCACGCGGCGGGATTAGCTACACGACCCATAAATAACTTGGCGTCCGCTCGTCTGCGGACTCACTGCTCGTCAATGGTCATCAGCGTAGTTGACACTTTATGCGCTATTTGCGAATATTTCTTCAGCCATACGTTGGTAGTAATCTGACTTGGCGCCTGTTTTTCCGCGGACTCACAATCGTCAATGGTCATCAGGAAAGTTGACAGTTATTGATCTATTAGCGAATATATCTATAGCGGTGCCTGCATTGATTCTATATATAATCTGGCTCATCTGACTTGGCGTTAATTACTTTCGGCGTCTGTTTGTCCACTCGCATTGACGAGTGCCATTGGGCCATCGGGGGAGTTGACACTTTATACGTCACCATTCGTTTTTAATTGTTAGCTACTAAACCAGAACTATTTTATACAATTTTGGGGGTTCCTCCTTAATTTTATTTTATTTAATAAATAGTATAAGTTTTTGCCGAGAGGTTGTAACCCCGTAATTGTTTAAAATAGATCCGGTTTAGTAGCTATAAATTAGAATCGATTGCTGTCGCTAGTGTGCCCTACCCGTCACCTTAAGTCCCAGCCAAGTCAATACTTGGTGTCCGTTTATTTGCTGATCATGCTCGTGCTCATGCTCGTCAAAAGATGGCACTTTACATACAGGAACCAATGTTTTGGATAGAAACTATCTTCGGTCCGAGAACTTTTCTGCCTTGACTTTAAAATCATAGTCTAACATGTACTGCAATATTCAAGATCCTGTTTTTACTCAGCGTGATAGTCATCGCATGTGTTTCCGTGAAGCGAAAGAAGATAAGAGTAAGACCAAGCAAAAGGGATATTACTCTTTCGCCTCCACCGGATGAAAATCTTTAGTTACTTGACTTTATGTTAATTATGGAGATCTATAGTAGTAGGTTCAAAAATAAGTAACTAACCTAACACTCCATATTTGAGCACTCACATCAATCGATCGTCCATGAAAAAGATGATACGTAAAACAATTGCAAATAAATACCAAGACACATTAATTTAAGCAAATGACTGAATGCGGATGCTAAAGATGCGCAGTTACGCGACTCATAAAATGTAATTAGCTTGGCGTCCACCGGTCTGCTGCATCACGTAGTCAATGGAACCGTGAAACTTTATGAAGTCAACAATCTTAATTCATAATGCTTTTGATGAAGAAACGCAAACAGGTAAATGACATCGAAGGCAGGATTAGTCTTAAATGAATTGGCGTCCATCTGTCTGCGTACTTCGTGCTCTTCACTGACCAACGGAATAAGGAAAATATACGCAAAAGATAATATCGAGTGTATTGTATTGTATATTAAAACCGTATCATAGGTAAGCTTTTCAGCTTTAAAGTACACATGCTTAAAGCATGCTTCTTTTGAGCAAGTGCTACTTAGTATGGTATGTGTGACGGTCGTGCTACTAATAAGCATGCTACTTGTAGTAGGGGTGCAAGGGCGAGTGTGGCGGAGTGCTTTAGCATGTGTAAACAGGTAATTTTTAAGCATGCTAATATATGGCTAACAGCATTCTACACATGAGCATGTGTAACAGTAGCTTTAGGCTGTGTTTTCACCAGAGATGAGCGAGGATGTGATGCGAGAATGTGCTTGTTAAGAGCCAATAGAATTGGTTTACTTACTGGTTCACTGAAAGAAGCTAGGTCTTAGCTTAGCTCTTAAAAAGACATTCCTCAATGGATTTTTTCAAATCTATGTGCTTATTTCTACCATCAGCTCGGCGGTGAGGGAAAACATCGTGAGGAAACCTGCACGTTTCAGATAGTTTTTGAAACGTGTAACCATGATTCAGTTAGACCGGGTCCCCTGTTAGAGGGTTGCGAAGATCATAGGCTCCCATCATCATACAGCTTAGATCATAGGATCGAATTACAGGCTTCCCCAATCCTGAATCATAGACCAAGCGTACCTTGGGCTCCAAAGTTATAGTATTGGACGCGATCGCCAATTACACGCTTAGATAAGAGATCATGGGTATGCCTTTTTAATACTGCATAATCATTTTTATATCGTATACTCGGCACGAGCATCACATGAACTTTGACATTAATTTTATTGCTGGTGTAATTATAGTGAGGAGATGTGAGTCAGTCGGCGTCGGTTAACTTCGTACGGTAGCGAACGGCCGGACACAGGTCCGGGGTCCGAGCCGGAAATTAGCAATGAAGTTAGCACATCCTTATTTTATGTATTTATTAATTGTAGCTAACCTTGTCTTTTGCACGAGTAAGGGTCAGTTTACTCGCCATATTCATCCCACGACAGGTTAGCCACTACTAAAAATAATTACTTAAGTTCCGGATATAAAAAAATATAGCTACAGGCAGCGCCAAATAAGTCTAGCGGTAGCGGTCTACCTCAAGGCACTCAAGTGCGTAAAGACCATTTTTAGTACAAAGTCAGATATTTTACAAGTGCGAAAACTAACGTGGCGCGGTCTGTAATTGATGGTATGTAGGTGCCGAGATGATACAAGTATGGCAATTTTGAAATTGATACTTTTGTACCTAATCTAAAAATAATGTTGCACTTTGTAATGTAAAAACGATGGCTGGCTATGCTTAGAGTCTCCCTGCGTGATCGTATCAGAAATGATGAGATCCGCAGGAGAACTAAGGTCACAGACATACCCAAAGGATTGCATGCCTCAAGTGGCAATGGGCAGGGCACATAGCGAGGAGAACAGACGACTGTTGGGGCGGAAAGGTTCTCGAGTAGATGCCACGTACAGGAAGTCGCAGCCGTGGCAGGCCCCCCACAAGGTGAACTGACGATCTCGTGAAGATCGCGGGAATCCATTGGATGCGGGCGGCACAGGACCGGTCTGTGTGGAGAACATTAGGGAAGGCCTATGTCCAGCAGTGGACGTCTATTGGCTGAAATGATGATTGTAAAAACAGTCCAACCAAGAGGAACTGTCAGTACTAACACATTTATCTTGATATCAAACGTTCTTGTCAGGTAGTCCACCACAAGGAAATAAAATGATGAATAGCCCGAGTTTTCTATTTAATAACTGGAACTGAGTAGCAACAATGTGCGGAGAGAGCGACCGCTCATGCGGCACTAATCATAGCTATATTATAGAAAATGCGTGCGGTAGAAGTATAAATTATCCCTATTCAGATGTAGTCGAATTTATCCAACTGCTCAATCAATGGGGGCTTCCGCGTGTCAAAAATCCGCTAGATGGCGTACTGTTGGACTGAGGTCCAACATCAACCGCATTGGTTGTTTAATTTGTCAAATTGACATTTTGACAGATCACGTTTAAAAATAACCAATCACATTGTATATGTACCTCTCTCCTCCATTTAGCGTATTTTTTACACGTGAAAACCCTCATTGGTCTAGAAACTACAATTCGTGTTCAAAAGTATTATTTCACTTCAAATAGATAATAACGCATGTACCCACAGGCAATGTTAAATAAGTTTAGCCGTGACCTTGAGTGCCAAGAAACCATTTTTAGTATAATGTGAGATATTTTAAAAGTGCGCAAACTAACGATCAGCGGTACACTTACGTGCCGCGGCCTGTACTCGCCATTCATTGAAATCGAATTGGTCATTATTAGGAAGTATTTTCAAATCCACTTTTATCTCCTAGTAGACTAAAAAGTAGGTTCTAAAAACAACGGCCAGCAAAACATAGAATACTTAATAGTACCTATGTGGTCCCAGTTGCAGTTGGAAGTCTTTTAACAAAGTTGCAGACAAAAGCTATTTCACTTTAGCATGGCTTACTTAATAGCAGTGTACTTTAGCCCCACTTCGAAAGACACACTACTACTCGTAGTACACACATACGGCACATAGTAACCCCGAGTGCCGACATCTGTCAAGGAGAGACAGTAGGTACCCCGTACGGCACATAGTAACCCCGAGTGCTGACATCTGCCAAGGAGAGTCTCGAGGGGCCCTTAGGACGTCGGGACACGTCTCTCGTTTCTTTTGCTTGTCGCTTGTTGACCTATCTCCGCTGGTGTGCGCCAAAGCTAGTAATTATCTATGGACGGAATGAATGGAAAGTCTAGCAGTTTTCAATATGGATGATAATGTGATGTTTTATTATTTTAATAACTAATAAGATATCAATGTCAGTGAAGATATATTCATTGGTCCAACATAAATCTACTGTGTCTAGACAGGATCGCTACGGAAGATTTACCAGTTCAAATTAAAACGGTATCTTTTGAAGCACGAGTAATGTAGGTAGACAGAGTCAGGTTGAATTACGCCCCACCGCAGTGCAAAAAAAGCACTTATATCACTTGTCGAACCGTTTGGATCAGTGGTAGTGAACGCTGCCTCTGATGCAGAGGCATGATCCCCGCACAATACAAACATTTGTGTGCATGAACATGTCTGTTTGTATTGGTCTGGGTGTTTTCTATGTATTACAAGTATGTATTTACAAAATGAATGTATATATGTGTAATTCCGCTGTTGGTTCTTATAACCGTAACAAAGGTGCTTGAGCTACATTTCTCGGAGTCAGATCAATGTATGTGTTGTTGTGAAATATTTATTATTTATTTATTATTATTATTAATCATATCTCAGACACAAAGTCTATAAAGGATAATGCGTGTACCTACGAGTAGCTATGATGTTAAGTAGGTAACAGGTATTTCTATTGGTCCCCGGCAGAGTAGAATAGGCCACCCTCACTCTTACCGAGGTGTCGTAAAAGGCGACTAAGGTAAAGCTGCTGGCATGATCATCAGCACCCAGAGAAGGAAAACTCTGCATTTATATCAAAACCCTCGCCAACCCGTCTGCCAAGCGTGGTGAGTATGGCAACTACCCCTCATGTGATTGAGGGAGGCCCGTGCCCCAGCAGTGGGGACTTAAATGGGCTGACGATGATGATGATGATGAATTCTATTTCAACTATTAACACGGTTAATTGTACAAGTGCACATCTTCATCCATCATGAATAAATAGATGTCACCTTAATTGGTCATGAGGGTCAGTGCTAAATTGAATTTGATATCAGCCGCGGAAGACCGCGGCCAGGTGGGTCGAAGGGCGCCCCTCCCCCCTCCGACCTACATTCTAACAGGATTGTGCGACATCCTCCCAGGAAATGGAGCCGAAAGTAGATCAATCACTCGAAACCGCTACGGCTAGGATGTTTACGGCTTTTTTGGTCGCGTGAAACTTACGAATGTTTGAGTGTATCAGACTCACCATTACAGTCTTTTACAGCGTACAAGTTTTACTCATCAGGTTACCACAAGGTTTTACGATAGATATATTCGTAAAAGGAGATCGGCCTGAATGGAGACAGCAAATACAGTCCAAAGTTTACCACTTTGAGGAAGATAGGAGGCGAGAGTTAAACCTCAAACGTGATCTATGTAAAAGTAAACCGCCTCCCAATATTGTTTATCACTATGAAAACAATATCCTGACCTGTCCAAATTGTTCTCGCACATTTACCTATAAAATCGGGTACATAAGCCACATTTGGGTCAAACACCTGAGCCCTTAGTAGTCACCGTAGCCGAAATCGGCCAGGGAAAGATGATGATGATGATGATGATTTGTAATAGACTACATTGGCGTCTGCAACGTTTTTTATTTGTTTTGCTTTGTTAATTGGCAGTAATAGAGCTGAATTGAGTTAAACTTTTTTATCCTTATACGCAGGCTATACTATACTCGTAGTCACTGACCTCTAACAGGTGAGCGTATTTATTAATAGAAATGCTTCATCATAATTATATTACAAACATGTCTGGCTTTTAGATCATTTTTACTGTAAAGCTAGTGCTACCTTTTACACGTGCAGCCTGTGGGTTAGGCATACGACAAGAGCGCTGGATTCCCTTCGTGTCCAATATAATAACGCATTCAGGGCGCTGTTGCGGCTGCCTCGTTTCTGCAGTGCGTCGCAGATGTTCGCGGAGGCGCATGCGGACTGCTTCCGTACGATTATGCACAAAAGGGCTGCCTCGATGGCGCGGCGGACACGGGCTAGCGGCAACAGCCTCCTCGTTGTTATAGCGGACCAGATAGATGGTCCATTTTTGGGACACTGGAGGTCCTTACACACTCCTGTCCCCAATAATAATAATTGGATATACTAACATAGTTTTTAAGCACCAAAATGTTACTAACGAATTTGTATGGATTTATTTATCTGAAATAAAAGCTTAATTAATTATTGCGCAGAAAAAACTTAAACCTCGTCATGACATTACATAACAGAGTGGACACACGGAAATTGAGCTGCCACGATCCGTAGCCTCTAACTGCGAGCGCAAACATAGCGCTACCCGTGGGTTTGCTCACACATCACCGCGAACGATGGTAAAGCGAGGAGTACCTTGTATGTTTAAGAAAATATAGACGCTATACTAACAAGAAGCAACACGCACGTAAGGCAATATTATGTGTGTTAAATATTTTGCAATGGTTTATCTTAATTATTGTGTATAATTCTTCTCATTAAAATCTGTGAGATTTTAAGTTACAGTTTAGGATAAAGATTTCTTTCAGATACGAATAGATTCCAAGATCCAGTCGTTCTGGCTTCCCTGACTACAGTCAGGCGACACGCGGCAGTCGCTTTACTGTTTTAATCACCAGAATTACCAAATCTTAGGTCATTGTTAAATCGTACCCCCAGTCTCCGAAGCGATCTTTGGACGCAACCTGAGGGCCTAATTTAAAGCAGACGTTACGTCCGAATCGGAGTTTCCCTCTCTTTCACACGCGCTATGTGTCTCCTTCGTTTGGATGTTACAGGTATATTCTCGTTTGTTACGGGACGACTTCAAATTAAGCCACCAGGAACGAAACTCTAAAATGAGATGAGTCTAACCGATTCCAGATCACCCGGAAGTAATCATTTTACGATTTATATATTAAATTCATTACATAAATTTATTTAAAAAACAATAAATTATGTTTTCACAAAGGGCCAAGGTCTTGACCAAAGTAGTTTCCAATAACAAGTTTAGTGTATACGAACATTTAACTGCTTATAACTTAATCCGTTGCGCAAGATTAGATGCGCGCAAGAGATAAGCGCACGAGTGGAAAGGACTAAGAAATTAGTTAACACTTTTAAAATTATGTCGATGAACTTTATTATCTATGAAAAGGGGCAGTAGAATTATCAAGATGAAATCAGTCTGTAGAGATCCGGCGTAGCATTGGATCCACAGCTTCCTAGGAAAGCCAGTGAGGACGGTAAAGACTAGGGAAAATACGAAGGACCAAAAATATGTACGGGACTGTGGTGTGCTGGTTAGAAATTTAGGGATAAGGGATGAAAACACTGGATGAAACGGAAAACTATGTATCAAGCAAAGTAAAGGAAAATACACCATTAAGACACACAATTCTAGTAAATCGACTCGACTGACCGGATGGCACAATTGGTAGTGACCCTACCTCTTACGCCAAAGGTCGTGGGTTCGATCCCCACCCTGGACAAACATTCGTGCGATAAACACTTGTGTTTGTTCAGTGTCTGGGTGTAATATATGTATTTAAGTATATATTTGTGTTCCTCTGTTGTCTGATATCTGTAACACAAGTGCTTAAGCTACTATGGAATATATTAATTATATTATATATTATTATATAGTACAGAAAGACTGACGGCTGACTGAACATCTGAAGTATGAGTATATTGATGCCATGATTGCTTGAAGTGGGAACATAATTTGATTCAGATTAAGTAAACACCTTGTAACCTAAACTAAAATAGTGATAGGGTCCTGAGCTCTGGATTCACGGAAAGAAAATATGAAGTATCTACACGATCTCTCCCCATTTTCTGCTTTGTATGTAGCCTCCAAATGAACATGTTTGTATGTTATTGCACACATACTGATGGTAAAAGTACCTACAAAAATATAAAGAAAAACAATGAAAATACGAAATGGAGTTAAACGCTGTATCTTTTGCTTTAGGTCACACGTCGCAAGGTGTACTAGTTCATACTGACATACGTACTGATGTCACCGGTGCAAAAATCATGAGATACCATGGCGAGGAATGCTCTAAGAGCCAGCCTTGAAGGAACGTGTCATTTGTACTGTAATGATATGTACAATGTCAACGGTTTTACGATGCTTTGGATAATTTACTTCCTACGCTAATCATTTAACCTCCCTATTAAATGATTAGCGTACAGTCAAATAAAAAATATTCCTCGAACTTTAAATCACAGATAAAAGCTTCATGATGCTGTACGTTATAATTTGTACGATTGTGTAAGCAACCCACACAATACTTTATAGAGCATTTACATTTTAAATTGAGTAAACATTTGACTTAATGGATTCACAAAATGAAATTAGTTTTCCACTCATAGAACATTTAATAACTCGTACTCTGTTACCATACGTTGGGTAAGTTGCTTATTTTGGGAAGGCCTTTTTAAACTTTTTTGAAGAATCAAGGCTCTTTAGTTATAAAGTTAGCGGGAGAGGTCCTCGTAAAATATTCATGTAGTTCTTTCGACCTTCACTTTCAATATCATCTAAAAACAACTAAAGTGGGCACTATTAGTCACGTCTTAAAGTATATGGCAAATAAGATAAGGATAACTGTTATTATCGTGAGGCGCCAAAACTCCATAGCGCGCGTTATCTTGACGTTCATAGCCGCGCTAATCTCATATGTACATAAATAGGCAGGTATATACATGTGATGTCACTACAACCGTATATAAATACACCGGACATTACTAGCGACTAAACATACAAGTGCATATAAATGTGCCAGAGTAGGTATTTTTTAGTAAGAAAAGCGAGTTTTATTTGGGTTTTTCGGGTTTAGTATTGGTCATCATCATCAGTCATGTCCAGATTTTGATCAATCATTACGTTATTATTTATTCTACTGATATCTGCACAGACTGTATGTTCACTGTAACGAGTAAATGGTCTGCAGAAATATGAGACGTATGCAAAAGTTATTTTATAATATAGTACGAGTATCTAGAGTCCAAAGAAATTGTATCCTTGAAAAATAGACGTGTGTAACTCTTTACTGAAACGACTCAGTGATCCGACTCAGTCAAATGATACACTGTTCCGAATCTCTAATGTTCGCTCCGAATGTATCATTCGACTATAATGGCTCTTGAGTTCGATTGAACCGAATGATCCGATGAGCCGATGATCCGAATGAGCTGAATGACCTAAGTGAGCAGAATGATCCGAATGAGCGTAATAAATCACGGATCTATCTGAGAGTCGATGTTCCAAATGAAACGTTTCACTGTTCCGCATCTCTGCACTGATTTAGATGCAAATGTTAATATTTTTTGAAAGAGACGTTTTTGCCAGGTCTATTAAAGAAACCACGCTGACTCATCATCAGCTTCTTTAGTGTGTTATCGTGGTTGCATTGTTGCATCCAAAGCTGTCGCTTCGGAGTCCGCTCCTCAAACCACACTGACTACAGTAGGTTTTAATGAGTTCTTCCTGTCACGTAGCCAATAGTAATTTAAATGTCGATATTTAGGGCGGACCTCCCAGACGGTCGGACTGACCCTATGTTGGTCGCCGGAAGGAAACGCACAGTGGCAAGGGAACACTACATTGCAATATTAATATTAATTCTACGCCTTTAGCAGTGAGTGGGCGTAGGCAGAAAATAATAAGATGAGACTCCAGCGGAAGACATGGTCTTAATCCTAATGGGTAGTCACCTTTTCTTCGAAAAGGAAGTCAAGGCAAACTAGCTATCAATAATTTTACCAAAACTAAAGCTAATCCTAGTGATGGCAAAATTATGGACGGAGTTATGATGGCGATTGCACAAACGAGGAAAATATGTAGTAAAATCCATAAAGAAATTAAACTCCACAGAATTTAATATTTTCGAATATCAATTTTGTGATGAAATGTAATTTTCTTTATCATTTAGTTGCTACTGTCCAAGAAGCTGAAGCTTCATAGAAACGTATTCATTTTATTATTATACATACAGCTCGTGTAGGTCCTTGCAGCCACAATATATGCCGTGAAGTTGTATGAAAGCCATAAGGCTACGACTTGGGGACCTTCAAGAGAAGATCATACTCCTTTTTAAAAGTAAGTAAGTAAAATTTTATTCAGCGAAACATACACGGTTACATATAAACAGACATAAAACAAATTCAGTAGGTAGATATAACATTAACATAAAATTATTCAACTATAATCACTAAAGTAGGATCGCTGAAAAGCCATACTCAGCATGTGTCGGGATGGCACAGACATGGAATGAAAAGGATGGCAACGCATTAGCGATCTCTCTGTTTTCGCAAATGTTATGGGCGGCGTTGATTACTCGTCATCACCTGGCCCGCTTGCTCTTTATTCGCATCTAGCATGAAAAAAGCAGACGTACCTACAATGGCAGCAGCACCGGTAGAACGTTCAAATGAATGGTACTGAAAAATATAACTTTATTAGCAGCCACAAATCATCTCTGCGCATAATACTAGTAGCATTTAGATATTATTGATATGTTATCTATTCCCACTCAGCCGCTGTCTGATTTCGTCTTTACAGCGATAGGTAATGAAATAAACATGTGATAACAGAGTAAACTACATTTTGGTTGTATTAGATCACAGATTATTTCATGCTAAATCAAGTATTCGATTTGATGGCAATTCGATATTGCAATTTCGACTACACAACCAGAAAACATTGCAATAATTGTTTACCTTGTTCGGTTTATGGTTCGGTAAGAGAAAAATATGTAAGTACACTGGGTTGGCGAAACGGATATTTCCATAGGTTTTTTGTAACCATTTTAGTCAAGGGAATACCAGCAAATAACCACTTGACTCACTTGTCAGCGAAATAGAGGAGGAGGAGGGAGTCTCAAGATACCACAGATGAATTAAAACGCAACCACGAGGAGAAAGTGAATTTTAACAGTTACTCCCAATTAACTAAGACATAATTAATTCCTTAATTAAATTTAATGATGACATAAATAGTATATGTTGAAAGTTACGAGTGTTGTTTATATCTTTATTATTGTAATGAATACCGAATATTTAATGAATAAAATAAATCGTTGAACATGTTCACAACCATTTAGGAGTTACTTCTTGGTTAATGAACGTTTTATACACTCAAGTTGCTACGGTAGTCGCAATTGAGAAGAATATTACTCGTCGTATCTCATAGACAATATCGCGAAATGATGTGAAGTTTCAAATAGTATGAATTACTGAGTATTTTAACTAAGATTTAGAGTGATGGTGATTAGAGCAGCTCATTGAGTGAATAAAACGCACCTTGCATGCGGGGAGTCGTGGTTCGAATCCAAGCAAGCACACACTCTGGATTTTTCAAATATATGTATGAGGGAAAACATCGTTAGGAAACTGCACATTTCGGATAGTCTTTGGAACGTGTGACCATGATTCAGTTGCCCTGGTTGCTGTGTTGCCTGATTTTCTCGACCAGAAACAACTTTCCGAGCCGGTGGTAGAATCGCATTATGTTTATTTATTTTTTTGTATATTTTACATATATATGTAAATTATACACAAGTAAATAGTTTAAAATTACTTAAATGTATGACGATTTGTAAGTGCTGTGTACAAGCGTATGCAAATAACGATTTTTTTAATTAATTATTGTTAAAGGATTGCGAAGCTCAGACGGCAGTCGCTTCATTGTAATTACCAGACTCCCCAAATCCTGGTTCATGGTCTAAGCGTACCCGGGGCTCTATAGCTTGGACGCGACCGGGAATTACACGCTAAGATAAGTAGGATTTATTATCAACCATGAGGCGAACCGTACGCCTTGAAATAAAGATGAAAAAAAAAAAGCTTACGAAGCAAGCTTCAAGCTCTGAAGCTTGAACATTTCTGCTTTCGGGCTCGTGGTTTGTTTTTAATAACTATTAAGATTCTCCACTGATATATATTTTTTAACATTACGTAAAAAGTAACGTGTTTATTTTTAGTAAATACATGCACATGAAAGCCCTGTTGATCTAGTGGTATAAGTACCGGGCCGTGATCTCAGGGTCCTGGGTTCGATTCCCGGGTCGAGCGAAAAGTATGTTTCGAATTTTTCGGATATAGCTGGGGTTTGTGACCGCCAATCAACATTTGGCAAGCGTGGTGATTAAGCCTAATCCCATCATAGTAGCGATAACTTGATTTCTATGATGGAGGCTTTTGCCCTGCAGTTGGACAGTTTATAGGCTGATAAAAAAATCATGCAAAACTAGATTAATAGGAGACTTGGTGCCGTAGGCAGTAAACGCAACGCGTGACCATAGACAAATGACTCAACACACGGCGTGTAAACACGAGCTGAGGTCAGTACACACTTGCGATAATTGACCGTAACACATTTTGTAACGCCTTAATACACGTACGTTTGTACTGCAATTAGAGTGTAAAGCTTAACTTTACCATGAGTGTTTTCCGGGAACATTATGAAGAAAGAGATGTATACAAGGTGACAAACGTAACGGTTATAGTAAGACAGTTACAGTTAATAGATGCTAGCGACACCAGAGGCCTAACATGTATTTTGCCGATTCTGAGTATCATTCGTGGTTTAGTCACACGTACCAGTTACCCTGCTTAGTCTAAATTTGAAAACTGGAAGACCACAATGCGCAAAGCAGTTTGGCGATTGAACTACTCTGGAGCTGGTATGCAATCTGTGTCGCCATTAACTGACTAAGAAGAAGAACTTAAGTGTTACAAGAAAATTTTCAATCTATTTACCCTCCGCTGCTGAACGAAAGTCTTCCTGAGCTATACCACTCACATTTGCTATCGTTATCAAATCGTCATTCCACCGTACCAAAGGACGCTCTTGGTTACACTAGTGGTGCGTTGCTAACAGGGGTGACACCTGGAGCGAACTCTCTTCGTCTCCCCGGGTGTCACGCCTGAGTGAATGGGTTGACGACCCGATTGGAACAGTGGTAGTGAACGCTGCCTCTGATACAAGGGACGCACAGTACAAACATTTGTGTGCATGAACATGTTTGTTTGTATTGGTATGTATTGGCTATGTATTATAAGTATGTATTTACAAAAGAAAAGTATTATATGTATTTATTTGTAATCCCACTGTTGATTCTGATATCCGTAACACAGGTGCTTGAGCTACCTATCTCGGAGTCAAATCAATGTATGTGATGTTGTGAAATATTTATTTATTTATTAAGGTCCGCCCACTCCTAGCTATGTCATTACACTACGTTTCCATCTGTACGTGTCTGGGTCCATCGTCTATTAGACCGCCTTCTTAATTTATCACGAATTGTTAATAATGTTTGAACAAATAAAACAGTGCTGCCACCTGTGGAGGTAGGAAGTCATGTTTTTTGTATATTTGTCACAATAGGTTGTAACCATAACACAAAACGACACGATACGATGAAAGCGATAAGCAGCAGGAAATTAGTTTTAAATGTTTACTACTATTTAGTTTGTATTTAAGTGGGCGTGTCACTCATTTCATAGATTAAGTATTTAACTGCTAACATAATTGAAAATAATAACACTCGGTAATTGTTCAAAAGATTGCATCTATATCCTTCTAAAAAAAATGTGTTTACTTAATTTTTGCTGTTAGATGAGCATGCACATGATACTTATACGCGCATATTATGAATGTTTAAAGATTTACAGGATAAACTTGTTTATTTATCAGCTAAATCATATAAGTTATGTGGATGAGATTGGATGACATTAAAATAAGGATTGCTTTTATCAGAGTCGACACACGAGCAGACATATTATCTACCTGATGGTCTGGTGTATCTACGGCCTACATTCAATATAAGGGGGTTGTTAAGACGCTGGCAATTCTTGCGCCAGATGTAGTAATTGGGAAAACATTTTCAAAAATAACACTATTATAATAAAAGAGTGTACAAGTCATGGGTGCCGTTATTCTAGCTCGTTACAGAACTGTTCCCCTGGGAACCAAAACCGTACCACACTACGTCATAAATTATTCCTTAGAGAATTTATGTCAATGTAGTCTTCTCCTTAGGCAGGAAATGAGTCGGGCGGCCTGCGCATACGCCAATATAGATCAGAGACGCGCGCGCCGCCCGCCCTTTTACGGCTAACCGACCTAAATGGCTGCTGTTTTGTCGCGGTCATATGTCCCTGTTTTCTTAATTAGATAGGGATAGCTTGTGAATTTGTATGATAAATAGCTAGTGCTAAACTTATTGCATGTCTGCAGAAAATCTAAGCATGTAACGGATTTATTAAATGCATATAACCGGTATTCGCAGTAATTCACCCAAAGAACTCAGCAGGGGTAGGTAGTTAGGATCAAAGGATATTTAACGTCGCATCAAAAACCTCTAAGTACTTACATGAGAGTGTGAATAAGAAATCCTTAGCAAATAGCTCGTCTAATATAATAAATAGCGCCCTGGGAAAAGATAGTCATGGCAAATGAAAATCGAAGGTCTGCAGCACTTGATGCGGCGGAACCGTAACAGCCCGTTTGAGCATAGGATAAAAGGGTTGAATGAATGAATGAATGAATGAATGAATGAATATACTTTTATTGCACTCAAGTATAGTAAGAAAACTTAATACTAGGTATTACAGGATATGTACAACGAAGGCGGCCTTATTACTATGAGCAATCTCTTCCAGGCAACCGTTGGGTAAAGGACACTTGATGAAGGTGTAGGGCAGTGCAATATTTGAAGCTTTTTTGTGTTTATTGAAATAATAATTTTAAGAATTTAAGAAATTGTGTTTTTTTAACATAAAAATATTGATAAATTCAATGACGTTGTCGAATTTTGTTGAAGTATCAAATGTGACCTTTTATTTTGGTCCAACTATAGTAACAATCCCATATCGCGAAGAAAATGGACTGACTGACAGGTCAGGTGTCAGATTGACTAGTGTTGCGCGTAAGCCTAGAGATGTCCCATGCCAATCGATTTTCTTCGTCTAACAATAGTCATAAACCATGCAAAGTCATCGACAAAGCTTGTCGGATTAGCAAGTTAAAGTGGCAGTGGGCTGGCCATATCAGCCGCAGAGCTGACCACTGCTGGGATACCTAAACGAGTTCTAGAGTTCAGATCATGTCTCGGTAATATACGTAATGTAGGGCGCCCTCAGGCCTAACTGATGTGAAGGAGTGACGATCTACGCAGGATACTTGCGCGATGGAGCATAGCTTCATCATCATCATTTCAGCCAATACATGTCCACTGCTAGACATAGGCATAATTTAATACAATAGCAGAATTTATACCAGAACACAACTTTCATTAACTTTGTAGCTATTAACCAATTTGTAAAGTCATTATTACAAACAACATTTCCGTAAGCGTGCGAATGATTTACACTTTCATGGATAAACTGACTGAGCAGTCTTTACCCTAAAATTATTGTTAACCATAAACACATACGAAAATGTAGGTTATTTTACTTTATGCACTGTGGCGATACTTGGTCTTATCATGAAGCCTGAACAGTCAAAATTGAGCATGTCTAACAAACAAGGGAAAAATCCTATCGGCCACGTACGCAGCCAGAGCTTCGTAACCAGATGCGATCGTAAACTATTTCTGCCTTGTACGAAACCGGTTGCGATCAAAAAATAATTTCTCTTTACTCGTAACCAGCTACTACGAAACATACGAACCTATATTCATACGAAACCTGGGATGTCTGGGCAATCTAGCTATAGCTTTTTTTTAAATCTTATCATGATAGTCATGATAATTTCTTAAGCAATGTATTTTTTGGAAACTATTGATTTAGAAAAACTTGGTCTCCTATATTTAAATGTTACATGAAACCTATAAAGTGGGTAATATGACAAATCGCTGGCAATTTTAACATTACTTCAAGTGAGTTTTACTAATCTGATTACTCTACATCATATCATTATATTATAAGCTGTCATTGCATATCATTCGCATGTCTGCAAATTTTGCATCCGTTACAGATGTATTTTAATGGTCAATAGAATGTTTGTTTCTTTCTTACACTATAATTAAAGTCCGTGCCACGAAAGAAGTCCCGTGAAAAGCGCGCTTTAGTCGCCATCAACATTCAAATTTGAGCTTTAGGTTCATAGACATAAGGAATCTCAAAGTTTAGTTCCGTCTTTTTCCAGCGGGACTTCTTAGGTGGCGCAGCCTCTACTTCGGTAGGTACGATATATAAAATTGCCTGCCTGTCTTATTATGGTAATGTCTTTCATGTTGATTAGATGCAAGGTCGACATGATAAGCGCAAGTGCATTCAAGCATCCTCCTTAATGCTATGTCAGTTGCACAAATGCGCCACGGCCTTGCAAGTGGGGTTGCCAACCGTTATGGCAAACGGGGACCGCGACGCGAGGTTTTGTGGTGTATGTTGCTCTAGTTTTATATTTTACTGCTTATCTAATTAGTAACGTATGTATAAGTTTCTGAAATGTAACCATGATTCAGTTGGTTTGGTTCCCCTGTTAAAGGGTTGCGAAGGTCAGACGGCAGTCGCTTCATTATAATTACTAGACCCCCCCAATCCTGAACCATGGTCTAAGCGTAACCTGGGCTCCAAAGCGACACCTTTGGACGCAACCGGGAATTACACGCTAAGATGAAGTAGTATAAGTTAACGAAAGGATTTATAACTTAGTTTATTCAGAAGGTATACATAACATCTAATAAAATATTTGTGAAAACTCTAAACGATTGAGGTGCGACATCTCTTGGTATAAATTGGAACTAATGTCCCAAAACGAAGTGAGGGCGGGCCACTAGTACAATATATTTGCGCATCCGCGCCTGTACGTACGGTGGCTGTCGCCGTTTCACCCAGTTTGATCTGGATATATCAATAAATGCGGAGCCAGGACATGCACTCCTCAAACCGGAGGAGTTGGCAGCCCTATTGCGAGCCATATACATGCGATGACATAAGAAAGAAACCGTAAATAATATCAGAGCGATAAGATAATCAAATGCTATCGGTGTTGTTGCAGATTATGGTCAAGATTGCTGAAGATATCCATTAAGATTTATAACAACATCAGCTAACATTTTTATTTAAGGAATAAACGTATTACAAGACATATCTTATGTCATCGATGAACAAAACGGAATGTAAACTTATAAAAAAACCAATTTGTTTTACAAAATCAGTCATATGAATTCCTAGTTTCCAAAACGAGTTTACTATAAAAACCGTTGAGCAAACATTAAAGTGATTATATAAGTGGTAATAGGTAGGTAATTTTATTTATGCTCAAGGTTGGCTTGCGATCCTAAGAGGTCATTCAATGAACTTTACCCTTTTTTAAATACAAGGATCCAATTAATAATTTTTGACGAGTAAAGCCCCCTAGGTGTTGCATATTATTAAGAGGATATAAATGATATTGATTTTTTTAATTATATTTGGTATGGTATTAAACAAGAATTTAAAAAAATGTCTTTACATCACTAGTCAACATAAAATTATCATCTCAGTGAGTGATCCGACAATGGTTTGCTACTGTGGTAGGCCCCCTCCACTTCGCATCATCTTTAGTAACCATAGTGGCGAGGCTATTGGCACGCATGTCATCCCTTATGATGTCCAACGAAGCCTTTTGGTCTACCCCTTCTGCCGCGACACTTCTAGCTACACCAGCGTCGACTCTCTTGTAGTTTGTCTGCTACGATTATGTCACGGGCATGAAGGCTGTCCTGTCACATTTGCGAGTTTCTCACGCGCTGTCTCTCCTAACTAACTCCACACTTCCACCGCCGTTTACTGATCTCCGTGACATACGTACTACGAATGTGTTGATCGAGTACCATTGGCCATGTCTCACTATCACATAAAATAGTAGATATAATCGTAAGTACATCTTCATCTAGGTATCATACATACTTATGTCAGAATGTTGACGTGACTAGAAGTCTAACTAGGTGAACTGACATGACTAGTAGCTATAAATGTATCGTTTTAACGTCGGATTTCCGGTGATAACGGAAGAATGCCGACTATTGTAGCGTCTCCTATTCGACAACCAGCCGCATTGTCCTACTCAATGCTTTGGCCTTTACGGAAATTAACGACAGTAGGTAACTTGTCAAGTGTTTGTATATCTAATAGCTTTTAGGACGGGTAATTTGATAACAAAAGAATTTACTCTATTACTAGAATTATGGAAATTGGACGAGTCTACATCAACGATCGTTACAGTCAGTATTTTTTACGTACGTGGGCTTATAATATCTATGATGTCTATGATGATGTAATAAAAGAGTCTAAGCGGCAGAAAGGAAGATCCTACGGAAGATAATTGGACCAACCAAAGAAGAAGACGGCCAGTTAAAGAGAAGAAAACTAAATTTTGGCAGCTTTCGAAAAAAAATATCGCACCGCTCACTTCCCTATAAAACAAAAGAAGTCAACAGAGACAACAGTCAGTATAATCACACACCTTCCAGTTCCAGCTATCTATATTAATTTATCTCAGCACCGAGAGTAGGTAAACAGTTTAACATAACGAGTAGAAAGTTAACACGATTGAATAGGTACCGTTCTGTGCGATAACGAGGTCCGTGAGTCCGTCAGACAACACGGGGTTTGTCTGCGCGTGCGCTCGTGGGAGCTAGTTAGAACACTCATAGGTCGGGCTAGTGATGATCAGGTTTCGGCATCAGGATCTGGTGTTACGCCGAGATTTTTGCCCTATGATGCTATCTATAGATATGGCGGACAAGGTCCCTCAGACAACACAAGGCTTATCTGTCTTCTGAGTTTTGAAATTTGCATAGAGAAAAAAAAAAGATAATTGATGAAATGTGAACATAAAATGATTCAATATTCTTATAAGAGCTAATAGCTCCTTTCCCGGTTGCGTCCTAAGCTATCGCTCTGGAGCCCCGGGTACGCTTAGACCATGATTCAGATTTTCGGAAGTCTAGGTAGCAGGGTGATACATGATCTCACAAGGTTTATAGGTTATTAAAATTTAAAAGCTAATAAACAATTACATTGAACATTAAATCCCTGTTTAAATCGAATAAATGATTATGATTAGGAAATATCTACAGTAAACACAATTGTTCAGTTGCTCGTGGGAACAAGAAGAAATACTTATAGGTGTGTCTAGTGAGGCTGTTCGATTTTATGTTTTTATCTTATGTGGAGCAGTAGGGAGGCCTATGTTCAGCATGATTGATTGACAGAGCGCCATGTCTGTGTAGGTCGTTGGCAAACAGCAGTTTTTAGAAGTGTCACATTTAGTGAACCTGCTTTTGACACTTTTTTTATATCTTTGGTGAGTTTATAAAAAATCAATTATAATAAAATCATCATCTTCAAATCCGAGAAGTTCGGCTCGAACTTCGGCGCCGCATCCAGTCCATCACTGGCTCTCATACCATTTGCGAAGTTCAAAAACCCCATTTGTCTTCGAGTCGAGATCAGTTGCACTAATCTATCCAATTACGCGGCCGATTGCTTTAATGCCTTGTGCCGGTTTCGACCTCCAGGTAATTGCACATGTGGACATTGACAGCTGCGACCCCACCTGCTTTCGGAATGAGCGCCTACAATACGTTTTTCGAAACACGCCGAGCGACGACATGGCGCGTAAGAATAATAAACAAAAACGATACAGACACCAAATCACATCTCCTTCTCTGTGGTTTACACAAGAGAGATAAAAAAATAACAAAAGAAGAAACATCAAAAACAACGATAATCGTTAACATTTACATAAAACACATTATATAGCAGGAAAAAAGAAATTTAATAAAGAAGAAAATTACCTAAATAAAAATAAACGCGAGTAAATGAGTTTTACGCGATACAAGCGCGCGTTATTAGCACGATTGCAAACGCCGTGTACAGGGTCTCTAAGCCAAGACCGACTTGACTTGACTGCTTGTAAATTTTTTATTACCATGTATTTTTTAACGAAACCCTGAAAACTGTGCACGGTAACATCAAAAGCATGTTAAAGTACGTAAGTTATATGCCATCAAATTATAGCACGAAATCAAATTTTATCAAATTACTTATTTACGATGCGCGTAGCGACTTTTAGGGGGTGTCTGTAGACAGCGATAAAAAATTATGAATACCAATTCCTTAATCGCTTGAGGGTAATGGAATTAATAAATCATAAAGTTTAGTTGGAAGTCATGGATTCCGTGGGTATATCGATCAAGGAATGGTAATTGTAGGACCAATAATTTTGGATAGGTTTTTCCTGGCTTCACTGTTCTCCCTGCTGTTTTACTAGAAACTAGTAATCGACTAGAACTGGTAAAATGTCCTATCTTAAAATTTGAGTAGATAAAAGTTGTTGACAAGAACTTATTTATAACAGTGATTCATGGACTTTTGAAAATGCCAGCTGACTGAACTAGCGTCCTTAACTATCGGAGGAAGCAGTTCGGAATTAACAAGAAAAAACCCTTTCACACGTACCGCATAATTATCTAGCAAATCGGCCGCGATGCAGCGATACTGCGCGCGGCCAGCCTTCAGCAGGACGTTCAAACTTCGGGTCATAGAACCGAAGAATTAGTCCCTATCGGATGAGGCAAATCAAAGCTAACAAGAGAAAACCCCGGTTGAATGTTACCGCATAATTAGCAAGGCATTGGGAGGTCGATGAGCGTGGGCACAAGGACTCGCCGCCTGCGCGCGATCGGCGTGTCATTCCGATCAACTTTTATATTGCTGTTGTGACGCCACATGCAAACAAACGTTGGCCGCCATTCACAAGGATTTAGGGTTCAAAAGTGAAAAGTAAGAAACTTTATACTTGTAAAGTGAATTGAGCATTTATGCACAAGATGCAGCAGCTCGTACCTCTAGCATCTTGTGCATAAATCCTTATGTTTTGATTTAAGATGACTCTGCGACACTATGACGTTAACTGGCCAAGTTATTAAAAATGAAAGGAAATTAAGGCAGTATTGGTTCCCTGATTAATAAATTATATTCTATTCAAGGCGTACCGTAAATAGTTGATCTCTATAAGTGATTATAAAGCACATAAATTGGGGAGCTAACTTATGGGAAGAGCTAACAGTCACGAGACGCTTACATAATTTTCACATTGGTGACCCCTAAGATAGATACTTATTCAGCCATACGTGCAAGTATCTTAATTTAAATTTTAGAAAGCTACCTCATAAAAGGCATGTTGTTAAAATCAATTGCTTCAATGAATGATATATTGTAGATATCGGTAGAACAGATCAAGGTCGGAAACATAAATTAATTTTGAGACATCTTTGGCGAATACAAAGTAAGAAACTTTCGTAATGTAGAATCCTGCATTATATATTTTTATGTAGGAGTTAAAGTTATCAGTGGCAACGGAACCATTTCAACAGGACCAATTCATTCTTAGCGTTGCGTTGGTACCAGTGCGCAATGTTGGAACATAATTAAGCATCGGTGTGGGCGGCGGAATTTGGACACCGGCTTTGTGTGCATAATCTGTTGAGCCAACTTGTTACATAATGTTGCATTTCTTGCAACAACTGTAAGGCTGTTGTTGTTTGGCATTGTTTTACCAACTTCAGTTAGTAAAAAAATCCAAACAGATCAGTTCAGATCAGTTCAAGTTTTAAATTGGAGCATTGATTCTTTAGTAATCTTTTATAAGTAACGACATATGGAACAACATGAGACGAGGAACTCAGTAATTATCGTATCATCTCAAGAGTTTACGTAAACTTGTAACCAGAAACTAAAAACATCAGAAATAACCTTATTAACCAATTCTATTCTTATCCATTCTAATAATATTGTTGTTTCTAACACAGGTAATTTATATTTAGTTCAATGTATATTTTACTCTCCCAAGACTCTCATAGAAATATAAACTGCTAAATATATAAGTAATTATTAAATCTTGAAGAGTATAAAGTTAGCTTGATCAATTCCCCATCCCATAGCAGCAGTGTTTGTCGTGTCCCAGACGTCCCATCAAAGTAATGGGCTATCTCCATGAGCGAAGTCCTGGTTTCAAACAATGGGACAATACTCTTTGTTTCGACATTCGAGTGATGTCCTATATACCTGCCGCGCCTGGTAACAGTTCTTGCAACACAAAATGCCCTTCCTACTTCATATGTATCAATGTATTGTAGTGTCATAACTATATTGGCTTACTCGCCTGATGAAAAGCGAAAAAAGATCCAAAGTCGATATGGTAATGGAAAAGCAACCTGAAAGTCAGAGACTACCATTGCATTGATTCCTTACACATTTCTTCATGTATGCCTAATTTTAGATGATAAACTGAATAATCGAGATTTGACAATTCTATAAGTTCATATTCCTACGTATTAAGAAATAACATTATAAGATTTTAAAACAATGTGTAGCTTTATTTATGGCATGAAAGAAGAACATTAACAAAATGTCTGCTCACTTAGTCAAACTCGTAATGAGACAAAGTGTAATTGTTATGGAAAACATCAGGCAGCAAATTACACTTCCGTAGCTGTGCATTAGCAAGGAATTAACATAACAACATAAGGGTGAAAAGATGATCTGCTTTAATATTCACATGCATGCAGCACTCTTGGTCTAAGGCCTAGAAATACATTGAAGACACAAACTCATTTTACAGATACATATTTCATAGTTGCACAAATGAGTTACCTATTTGTGTTGCACCTATTTCGGTAGTTGTGGTGTTGCAAGCTGTCCACTGGGTTGGAGTAAACCGTTTAGCTGCGGTTTGATGTGAGACGTGGGCGACCAGTGCAAAATAATGCAGGTGCATTAACATGAATTTATGCCAAAGTTTACATACATGTGTGAACCAATAAAAATAAAGAATCTTTGAAATTGGTAGTTAGTGTTGACTGTTTTTTCATAAGTAAATATTCACCATAAGATACCCGTATCACCAATGTGCAAAGGTGCAAAATTATACATAGAGAAAATGGAAACAAAAGTGCCTCTGATTTTATGAAGTATAAATTCTTCCCTTTGAATTTGGCGTAAGTATCGTTAAATATGTCCAAGTCTTGCATATTGCCACAGAGTAAGTTGTAATCGGTTTGGATTCTGCTTAACGGGGACTGAAGCCCAAGATTAGTTTTACAAGCTGGTGCTGTAAGTATTTTTTAATGAGAAATAATAAACAAGGCCACAGAATTTTTATTCGGCCACGCGCGCAAACTTCTAATTTACTAACTAAGCACCGGGAAATTGACATAGCCTTTAATTAACTGATTCATCTTCTTTACAACGCCAACTAAAAATGTTAAAGAAAGCGTCAAGTCAATATCAACAATTAATTTTCCTTGTCCTTCTGATTTATACATTGCAAACTAATTTACTAACTCAGCCACGAAATTTGTAACTCATCACCATATTACGTTTTACAGCTTCAATACAAGCTCCTCAAAAATTATGTATTCAAGCTTCAATACTCAACATCATATATTATAACTTAACATGTAAAATAATACTTCATATTCTTTTATCGTGAAAATAGCCACTGTACGATTTGGCGCGAGTGCGCGACATGACAGCAACCGGCCATTTGCACCAATCAGAGAGCGCTATTCGATACTTGTGCCGAAGCCCTTATTTTCTTTTTCTTTTAATCACGTAATTATACGTGTTAATGTTTATTAATTACTTTACACAAATTGATTTGCATAAATAAATGGTTTTACTATGACTGTCCTTAATAGTTCTTCTTCTTCTTCATATTTGCGTATAATTCCCGGTTGAGTCCAAAGTTGGGCTTTGGAGCCCAGGGTACGCTTTGATCATGATTCAGGATTTGGGGAGCCTGGTAATTACAATGAAGCGACTGCCGTCTGACCTTCGCAACCCTTTGACAGAGGAACAAGACCAACTGAATCATGGTTACACGCTTCTGAAACTATCCCAAACAAGCAGGTTTCCTCACGATGTTTTCCTTCACCGCCGAGGTAAATATAGAAATATGCACATAGATTTGAAAAATCTAGAGAAATCGACCCTCCGCATGGAGGGCGCGTTCTAGACCACTAGGCTACCATCGCTCTGGCTGACTGTCCTTAATAGTTCATGTGTAATACATAATAATAATATGTAGTGGCTTTAATTATACTATTTGATGACAATTTTAGGTACATTTAACAATCGATTAATGTAGGATGAGTTACATTTTATTCATACTAAATCATGCAATTAGAGGCTAATATTCTTACTATTTTGGTGTCATATATTAATACTTTAGAAGCTTCCTATTTGAATGCATAGCACAAATTTAGATGCTAAAAAATAACCACTATGCTGAGTTATATTTACAGTGGCTTACATATAAGATAACTAGTGTCTGAGATACTATTATTAAGACGCGCATTGGTTGTGGCCGACATAGTAATTTAGAAGGTAACATATATTTTCTGAGGCGAATAATGCTTTTAAAAAGAAGCTTGTTTAATTAGTACCCTTTTTTAATTTTAGTTCTTGGGTAACGATACGGCACAGAGAGACACACACGCTAAAGGAAGTTGCTACATTGAATTTTCCCTGTGATGAGTTTGTGGAGGAAACAAATGCCCAACAGGAGTATTTTGTGTCTGATTGGGACTTATTTCAATAGAAAAGCTTTACTATTGAGCGGACTTCTCTCAATACCGTTGTCACAGTGAATAAAATAAATCGGTTCAACGACGACAATTTGGAAGTGAGACAGCTATGAAGTCATTTCATTTCATTCTGTAATGAGCCGGCGAAAATTGGTAAAGCAATCGTGATCATCACATACATCACAAAGACACAATGGTCAGGAGATGGTAATGTACTGAATCAACTCTGTTCTCACTTACAGTTTGAATAGACTTAGGGGAAAACCAGGACTTTCATTACAAGAGCCTTAGCCTACCAAAGAACATTCAAATCAGAAAAACTTGATCTTTACCACCGATTAAATATGATTGAAGATCTTGACAGAAAATTTAAGGAATGTCGTCTTAATTAAATAAAATAGACTCTTAAAATGTTAATCACTACTTAACATAAACGCGGATGTTGTTTTGTTTATTTATCAAACCATTCTAATATGATATGATATTTGAAAAATAACAGAATAAATGTTTGTATTAATTTGATACACAAATCCTTTTGCTTATATTCTATTAAATATTTGGAAAAGCATGGCAAAAAAACGATCCTATAACATAAAATATTAAAGGGGACAATCATTATTACATAGACTACAACTTTTGTACAGACATTAACACGCTGGATTATTATACCAATCAATACTAAATCAAATTTCCACAAATTCGGTTCAAAATAAATTGGAAAATAACCAGGTACTACATGTTGATTGAAGTAACTATTAGTTACTACTGTATTATTTACAACAATTAGAATACACGAAGGAATTCTTCGTACGGATCGATGGCGGTCGCGAATACAGAAGCGAATTTGTGAGTTTTCTAAGTTAGAAACAAGTTTTAAGTGTGCTATTAGGTATTTGTGGCAGTAAACAGCGGCGGGCACGCGACTTGCTGCCATGAATTTGTCATTTGCTGAGGCAGTGAACTCGGTCATTATGCTTTACGTCTTTAGCCATTACGAATGTCTGACGTGAGCTCTATACATCTATACTCACATTATAACGAGGAAAGCTGTATGTTTAAAACGAATGAACGAAAAAAGGAACTATTTTGAAATGTTTCATAAATCAGTAAGTAGATATATCGTAGTAAACATAAATTTTTGTTAAAAATATTGGTACCAAACTCTATCCTATATTCCAACAAAGTTAAGAAGTACATATCATAATTGATTTTATTATCTTTAACGCTGAAAAACAGCGTGCGTATAATCTCATCGCGATTATCAAAAGGCTGTTATGGCTGTTGCCCTTTATAGACCTTCCTTTTTATACGTACCGAAGTACAAAGGGCATGAAAGCGTATGCAATGTGGTGGTGCAATACTTACAGCACTGGTCGATGAACCCCTACAGCAGCTAAATAGCGAAGTTAAGTTGCGCAAGAGACAACTTCGCAGCTTGATAAAGCTTTTGATGATAGCTCAACAATAACAAAATAACTTTCTTAATAATTTATATCGGGAGTGGTTTTACACTGTGGAATTGTTATAGAATAGTTTGTAAAAGGATTGCTACCATGTACCATTGGTACATAGTGGCAATTTGGAACAAGGTAGCAACCATGAAAATTAAAAACATATGGGCTCCTAAGCGCTTGCTTTGGACGCAACCGGGAATTACACCCTAAAATGAGGAACATATGAAAGTGCTAATTTGGAGGTTACAACTTTGTTACAGAACTAAGGAAGAAAAATAAAGTAGGTGAACCATCGTTATGTGACACATTGATAACAGGACAGAAAAAAAGTTATGCATATTAAATATTCAAAAAGAAAAGTCCAGCTGTGTTTCCTCAAACCAGTTTTACGTGAGCAATTAATGTCGGCTGTTGCGGCCTTCACGGTGTTTTAATGGGATCATTGTCGTAACTTTATATGCTCTCGTATTGTGGACGCCAGCTACTTGGTGTGGCGATGTGGTGCTAGACAAACCTGGGATGTTACAAAGCTTTAAAAATCTGCTTGGAAATTAATGTTCTGCTGTGAGCGGGGATAGTTCTTTTGCGTGAGTAAAGTAATAATATAAGGCTATAAGAGAAAAATAGTTTGAAACAGATAGACACGACTATGTAAATGTTGACAGACGTGATCCCCCCTTCATCACTTAACATCAGGTCAGCTTGTGGTCCGGCTATTAAAAAGATACTTTTTTATGTGATAGGTGGCAGACGGATCACCTGATGGTAAGCGATTGAAGCCGCCCATGGACACCCGCGACACCAGTGGAGTCACAAGTGCGCTGCTAACCATTAAACTCTCCTTTCCCCCGGATTGGGCCTCCGGTACCCTCACTCACGCAGCAATAAACAGCACAATGCTGCTTCACGCTGGAATTTTGCATAGAAGTGGAACAGTAAGGCCTGTTCCACATCTCTCTATCGGATGGTGTTAAAAATATCAGAGCAGTTAAAAACTGTAGTAAAAATGTATTTACACATTGCAACGCTTATGTAGCTATAAAAATAAATTAGATACATCAAGGGTGCATTTGCATCAAAGATGTGCTATGCGGCTATACTGCGAAGATGTGAAAGCTAATGAAGATGATCGGTGGATATCAAATGCATTCATAGAAACTAAGCGTACTGATTGGTGGATTTCAAACGCATCTATAGCAATGTAGCTTCAATATCTTTGGTGGAAAGGGACCCTTAGGCTTATAAGGACAAGTAGCTTTACCCTTCTATGAATCCAAACCCGCACTTGCATCGTCCAATAAACATTAGTAAAGCGATTTCCTTTGTTTGCAGCACAAACAAATAAAGCCAACATTCGCTGCGCTGTCACTCACAGTGCAGACATGTGGCGAGGGCGATGATCTATGGAAACTTGCGTAAGGGACCATTTGAATGTAACGAGGGTGATGTGACAGGAAGTGTTAGAGGTTGAAACTTTTATTTTGACATGGTCTTTGCGTTATGAACTTTTGACATTCCCAGAAGGTATAGGCATGTACAACAAGCAGTTCCTTTAGAATAGGGTTGTTCACATCTAGAAATAACTGTAAATGGAGATACGGATAAAATAAATTTAAGAGCGGAGATAATTTTGAGCTTCGTAATATAAAATTACCTAAGGCCAATGGATGATCCACATAAAACAACTGGATTCTTTAGACTTGTAAGGTAGACGTATGAATTAGTTGTTCAACTTTGGCCAAAACATGTATGCCAATTTACGTAAGGAAAACGGAGAAAACAGGTGCACAAAAAATATTTCATGTCACTGTTACACAACAACGCCGTAAACATGTTATCCGGATCATTCTGCGCCATATAAGGAGTAACGGGCCACTCAAGTGTTAATTTAAGGGTTATTAATAAGTGTGGGTTGAATGTTGATATGGTTAATTTGATTTGATTGACTTGATGCAAGGAAAATCACTTCATAAAAACCAACAACAATCAGCGATTAATAAGAGGAGGAATACGTTGAGGCGAGATATGCACCGCGCATAATCTCGCACGGCGCATTACACGAACCTATGATTAAAGACAACGCATTCTTGTTCTAATGGTCGAGCGGACCTTGCCGCATTTGCCCAAGCCCTTATATGGTGCAACGCGAACGAAAACAGGCTACGAATGCCGGCTTAGGGAAGCGTAACAATCGCTACAGCTGTTGGGTTGTCATATTTTTAGAATGGGGTCAACTGTTTCCAGTTATTGCCGTGGAACAAAGACAATGCGCCAGTCATTGTTGACAAGCAATCTAAACGATCTTTGACGCGCTTTTGTCAGGTAGTTAGCAATATTTGGCACCGCCTTGTAACCGGTGACATCATGACGATGACACAGCGACAAGAGCACGTTTTTGCAGAATCAATTTGCACTACCTTCAATTGAATACTATCTATATATGTAGCTGTTGACTGTAGGCGTCATGTGGACAACTTTTCTGCTCTTTGCGGTCGTTGTGAACGCTTTAAGAGTATAAGTTATAGCATTTACAAGTTTAGGACTTTCTAGATCTCGGCTAACCTCAAGTGATCCTCTTGTAACTTATGGGCACATTGTACGTATACGTGAATACGTATACGTTATACGTGATAGCCAAGCTCGATCGTCACAATAAATGTGGCCTATCACTGTCTCTTAATTAGGCCGTACGCAAACACAAAGGAGTTGTAGCCATCGAGAGCCCCCTTTAGAACGTACCTGCCGCAGGTTTATACGTTCCTGTTAGGTTAGGTTAGGTACGAACTTCAGGTACGTGCTTCGTGCCCAACACGACACCGCATATTTCCAGCACCTCATTTACTGTCTGCTCATAGTTCAACCGCTCAAAGACTCACCTGTCCGTACGCAAGCACAGTGGCGTTGTAGCCATCGAGCGCCGCCTCCACCAGCTTCCGGACGCAGGTGTCGTACACGTCCTGCTGGGATATGCTCGGTTCGAACGCGTAGTTAAAGGTGAAGGCGCGCTCCGTGCCCAGCGCGACGCCTCCCTCTCCCGCCGCGCCGCCGGCGCGCGCGCACACGCCGCATCCTTCCAGCACCTCGCTTGGTGTTTGCGGTCGGATCCTGGGAACAAACAACAATTTATCGTTACTCAATCACCATGAAATTATAAAAGCTGGCAGATCATGGATGGTGCCTTAGGTGTTTCAGACATCTATGAACGACAGCTGATTCTGCTCGCGGTTATGTTATAAAAGACGTTGAAGAACCTGGTTGGAGAACATGCTCGTACTCGTATATCCCCACCAGTAAGATAGCAGTGATTTTGGCGTTTACGCACAGCAATACCTGATTGAGCTAGCACTTTGTTAAGGTTTATGGATAAGGATAAAATGGCGAACATAATAAAAAAAAAGACAGACAAAGAAATACGATACTACCAGATACTATAATACCAGAATTGTATTTTGTAAGAATGAATAATTGAAATAGTATTGATTGTAATATTGTAATTTTTTTTTTTAAGAATGTGTATAATTAAAATAGTATTGAAATATAAAAATGTAATCTGATCAGAATCAAAATTAATAATAAATAATTCTTTACCTACCTATACCTATATTTGTACGCCTACACTTACAAAAACATTTTAACATCTGTATCATTCCAACTATGTTTTACAAATAAAAAAATTGTATTTGACGATATTTTAGCTAAAGGACCATCACTAATACTTATATTTTTCGTGTTTATGACACTAACGACGCCTGATGTCACAGGTTTTCTGTGGTACACATACATACATCATAGTAGGTATTCACTTTGGCGTCGAGCCAATTTTACGGATGCTAAGTTATACTTCTATAGCCTAGCCTAGGGCCTACCCTGACACATATATCATTGTCATATCCATGTGTTAACAAAAATATTGAACAATAATATTCCACTTCTGAGAACATTCCGATACCGCAGCAGACTAAGCCAAGTATTTGTGATTGCGTATTGTTTCAAACGGCGTAGGTACATACCACATTTCAACCGATGTAACCAATTCTTGTAAGTTTAGTACCTATTCGTAACAGCTTATTGTTGTCGATAATAGCGACATTAGGGTGATGCCACAAAGATAGCGGCAGCCGGGCTCAAAGCGATGGACGGCTTTTGACGTAGCCAGATGATGATTATTAGGGTAATGCCTCATACGGAGATCTTTTGCTGCTTTGCAGACACACATTTTTGACGAAGTGGGGCAGTTTTCTGAAACAGTCATGACGTAAGTCATCCTTACGGCTCTTTTCTATACCTACATATTTACATTTATCGAAAGCACCTAATCGGTATGATAGAGAAGCTAAGAGACCAGGTCGAATGACCGTAACCATCGTGAACCGTAACGAATGGAAGATCAAACACATCATTCTGATCCAAGTTTACTGGAAACAGGGTAGGTGGATGAATACAATCACCACAACGCCTACGCTCTAAGTGCTTATTCAGGTATACGAACTAGCGGAACCAGACATAGAGACACGATAATTTACTTGACATTAGCATAAGTAAGATTCCGGGGTCAAATACATACCTACAATGGAAATTGGACCTAATTGTATACTAACCATAAAACGTACCACCTTTTCGTGGGTCGGATGTAATCGAGACGACAACAAGCAAGTGGGTCATCTTATGAAAGTAATCAATGCCGCACATGAACATCCACGAAATCAGAGATGAGATAGAGATTTTTAGATTATGTCGAACAAAAGAGTAGCCTCCAACCTTGATCGTATGTGATCACTGCCGCCCATGGACATCTCCAACACCTAAGGCATCAGAGATGCGTGGCTATAAGATTGATATTACATAAGCGCGCACGCGAATCGATTTGCCTAAGCATTCACCGAGCGCACCTAGACGCCTCGAGGGGCGCTGCGCCCGCGACGGAAGTAACAATCACCACTACTTATTGCCACTCGCGGTGTGGCGAATATGCGCGGTATGCGTCGCGCATTCTATCACAATACTGACGATGCTTGTTGGTGTTCCCACCATCTATTGACATGAAACGCAAATTATGATGAAAAGATACTATTACATTTTCCAATAGGAAACAAATCAGTAGGTAACCTCCATTTGTTCCTTGTTAATTTTAAATACTTTTTTTGTTATCTGATGATAAGCTATTACCGGCGCCAATGGACGCTCGGAATACCAGTGCAGTTACAAGTGGTCTGCCAACCATTAAACTCCCTTTCTTCCCCGCAATTGGATTCCTGTAACCCTTACTCACTCTGCGAAATATTATATTATGATGAAGATAATTAAGATTCATTTGGGAATCCACACAGTCATCTATATTGTTCAATCTATTTTCCGATGAAAATAACCAATTTATTGATCACGCATCGCGCATCACGTATTTTGCATCGTATGACTTATAGTTAACTTATCGACATTATCTTCGGTACCCTTTCATTCGCTCTATTCAATATTCAGTACACAAGAAACAATAGCACCGCAGTCCCTCCATCAAAAGTAAAATGAAGGGTGGGACTGGGCTAGTCGATAACACCATACGCCGACGTGGGAGTTCCCGCTGCTCGTATTGATCGCTGCCGAGCCCAAACTGCGGACATTTCAAAAAAAAATCGGAAAAACTTTAAGAAAAAATTTTAAATCTCCGGTAAGCAATCAGTGAATTAGTAATGCGAGCTTCGAAAGAGTCTAAAAAGTTTGAAAGTCTTTAATGTTGCAAGTGTAACTTTGTCTACATACGTGATACAACTAAATTGTAACATTCTGCCAAGAAATTATGTACTTAGTTTCAGCAAAATGTTCGTTTATTCCATTTTTATTTGGTGTTTGTTTGGCATTGAATAAATTATTTTATTATTAGATAAAAATCAGATAACCGAAATTACTGTACAAAACTCATTCTACTTTCATACTCACTAAACATGTCGTTACAAAATGTTGGTAGAGAAAAGGTCACCAGCTAATTGATGATCACACATTATTCCATTTTGCCAAAATTTGATAAGGTCATGATTTACAAGTCTGTGTACATATCTTATTACTTGCATGTATACATAGAAGAACATTGCAAAAACAGAAGAAGACAATGGCGTCAATTGCTCCACTGCACTACAATTAGGACGAGATTCACACAAATAAACCATTTATGTTCATCAATAGCGAGACCGTCACGACAATTAGAATAGACTCGCGTAGATTCTTCTTAATGTACAAAATTGTAATTCCCATATTCATTTGGTTCCCATTCTCTCGTCATATCATAAAATATTGTAGTTTTACACGGGTCGATTTTATTTTAGGAGTGACGTCAAAAGTCGTATATGAACAATGTGAACCTTTTGAAGGAGCTGCAGAGTACACGCCTCAGGCCTGCATCTGGGGTAAATATTCGTTTCATCATTGTCAAAATCGAATGGCATATTAATCCCCACAACCAGAGATTTTTTTTGGCCCTATATGTATGGTAGATACTCGTTCTTTTATCTTGATTTGGGATTCCAGGGTTAGTAACAATATAGTTAATTATACGTTGATTCTGAATTATACGTTCGTTACTTGACGATCAGTTGATCATAATCATGTTATCAATGAGTATATTAACTCTAATATCATTATCATTTTAACAATCTATATACATACGTATACACGCTTTTTTATCATGTGATGGCTCTGTTAAATCGCAGCAGGTCATAGTGAGATTTAGCAGAGTAAATTGATTATCGAAAAATCGACTAGTGAAAACCGTCCTGCGAGTTATTGAACGCGGGCTCGCTTTGTGCAAGTGACTTGTACTCGTATACCGTGTGCGGTACACTCGAGGATTGCAAAGGCTATTGTACCGAGGCGTTCTCGCGTTGCACAATGCGCACGCGAGCGCCGGAGTGGAAACTTAGCACGCGACCAGCTGGACTATCATTACAGCCAGCCTGGAGGAAAACACGATGTTATCAATCATTATCAATTTGATTAAGCCTATTTGGTCGTGCATAATAATCCTCCAAACTGATAAAAAGCGATCAGCCATCGACGCAGAACATATTATAGTGCACAAGTGTTTGCGCACACACAAATGCACTCTCTATTCCCTTATCCTCATATTTCGATAGGACACCAGTGTGACGGAAGGGGGATCAGGCGCAAGACCAACGGCATAACGTGCTTTCTGAGGCACGGGGGTACAAGACCGCCAACTTTCAGACTCCGGACTGGCACTGAGAATTTCTGAATGAGAATGTCGTCCATAATTCTTTTACCGACATGTGTCAATTTTCTTAGAGATTTCAAATATTACAAAGCATGCTTTGTTTACTTCGTTAAACTTTTTGTGTCTTAAGTAAATAACAAACTAAAAATTTCATCTCGTGTTCAGGCGGGTTTGTGTCTTGTTAAAATATCTTAGTCCTACGGCTGCAAGGGTGTAACCAGTGACCATGTGTGACTGAGAAATAGTGAAGACTTTTTGCTATTTGCAATAATTTTATTCAGTGGCAAACTAGAATCACCTCTTTGCAAGATTTTCAGATTAACTTTTAAAAAGATTTTTACTTTTTTCGACGACCCGTTTGGAACAGTGGTAGTGGACTGCTGCCTCTGATTCAAGGGTTGCGGGTTCGATCCCCGCACAGTACAAACATTTGTGTGCATGAACATGTTTGTTTGTATTGGTCTGGGTGTTTGCTATGTATTATAAGTATGTATTTACAAAAGAAAAGTATTATATGTACCTATATATTTGTAATCCCACTGTTGATTCTGATATCCGTAACACAGGTGCTTGAGCGACCTATCTCGGAGTCAGATCAATGTATGTGATGTTGTGAAATATTTATTTATTTATTTTATCTAATTTGTTAATTTGGTCCCTGGTAGGTATATCTTTGTCGATGGTTACGTAGAAGCTATTATGTGAGTCTTGCAGCGTGACGGATTGTGGTTAAAACGACACGAGTATTTACCTTCCCTTCACTGCTTCAACAAAAACTATTGACGTAGTTACCAGACATAATATACCTATTTTTGTGCTAATATCTTGTTAATGATTAATCTCCATCTTGCAATTCACGGCTGAGCGGATTCAACCCAAGGTTTTAAGTCCGCATGACATTCAATATTGAGTTACATTCTGCATTTATATTGTTGTTTGTTTTGTGTTCTTGAACTTACAATGCCGGATTATATTACTCATTCTAAGGACTTCCAACTTAAGTTTTGGTATGTTGTTTTGTTATTGAAACTTTTTCTCTAAAATTGTATTTTCTAAACTAATCCACTATTCTGCATAACATACCTACTTGTTGATATTGACATTGTGTAAAGTAAGACAGACAGTCGCTAGTGTTTTGATCGTCGCTTTACTTGCGTTTGTTGTTACATGAGAGGATGTTATAAATAATGTATGCCCCTTTAAGATTCAAAGCGAGAGGTATATTTACATTTTCACTGAGATTGTACCACTAGATTTCCATTAGTTTACTGGAAATGTTCATTAAGAAAATCACAAGATCGACGACATCGATTATACGGTTATAATCTTAAATTGTTGTACATGTCTGGTATTAGCGATGTAAACCGTCTTATTAGCTCTCTGATGTGGTCAAGTCATGGTCCTATGACCCTACGAGACCAAACGAGCTCTTCTCTTTGATCGAAGAAGCTTAATGTCATATAACACGCTCTTCGAAGCACAAGGTCATTCTCATTTTTTTCGGAATTTTGGAACATCGAAGTTAAAGGAAATGTTATCATTTCCTTGTAGAAAAAAGCTATCAACAAACTAATTCGCATTTCAAGGTAACGTAAAAATATTCATCACCAATTATATTTACAATTTCCCCTACTAAAAAGGCAAGGAAGTGACAACTCAATGCTCGAACAGACACACTACACGTGTGCGTAAACGCCGGATATTGTGGCAAATTGTGTCAATCGCTTATGAAAGTCTTTGCTTCACTTTGTGCGTCGGTTAGCCCTGTAACCGCTGCTAATGTATTAGATAATCATTATCATTCAGTAAATTAAGCCTTTTTGACGAAGCGAGCGACCCTTTCCATACTTCCGCCAAACAAAAAAATCCTTTTCTGATTACAATTTTAGGCATTTTTAATAAATAAAATAATAAAATCACGTAATAAAAAGAGACTCATTAGTCCACATCCACAAAATATATATTTATAAATAGATAAGAAAAATAAGTAATATTTTTTTAATTTTTCTTATCTATTTATAAATTTAATAGCAGTTTATAAATTTAATAGCAATTAATTTAATTTAATAGCAGTTAAATAAAAGAGCGGAACAAAATATACACGTTGAGTGACATGATGACAATCAGGTGCCGCCGACATCAAGATTAGATTTGTATGCTTTATAAGTCCATCAAGCTTACATCATACTCTATGGACCCTTATTTGTCAATTGTCATGTACTATCATGTAGATACTAATAATGTAATATACATATGTATACATTTTTTTTCTTGTACCAATACGGTTATCGTCTATGTTGCATAAATTCATTAGTCCGTTTGGCAATCAGTCTACCACTACCATTTAAAAAGTTAATCCATCAGATAGTAGCCTATTAAAAACGCTGTCGACCTCGATTAGCATAGAATTCGCGACAACTCGTTAATCAAATATTCCATTGCTTATGAGTGTTTAAGTCGAAGTGGAACGGGTGTGGGCAGACGCCTAAATATTTAGCCGGACCCACCCACACCCACGTGGGAGAACTAGAGAACAACCTCCGAATGCCAGTGGCCCTTTCATTAGAACCAATACACTATGCAACATTGCCTGCACTGGGTGACATATCCGGCGATAGAATCAAGCCAATGACATTGCTATGTATGATGTAATTAAGGATCAGACTAAACAGAAATCTCTAACCCAACTCAATTCATTTAATACGTCATCAACAAAATTATAAAGAATCTAAAAGTTCTACGAAGGCCCAAGTTTAAACCCTAATTGACATTGGGTCATTATCTTACTTTAAAACAAATTAATTGAGAATCCAAAAGCGTACAATACTGACGAGCGTAAACTGTTGCTCTACAGTACCCTTACCTTAAGTTTGAAAAATTGTTCTCGCGGTCGAAAACTATCGCTTTGTCCCTTTCATTGTGGTGCATATGAAAGAGACAGAGCAATGGTTTTGCTAGGATAGTATTTCAAATTCATGGTAAGGTCGCTGAACTTCAAAACATTTCCCTGACGGATAATTGGCATTAACGATACAAAACCTTCTGTAATGTGGTAATGTGACACAAAGAAGTGTAAAGAAAACTTCCATACAATGCACGTATCGAATTCAGGAAGCCAAACACAATCGTAGGTAATATCGATTCAAGACGATTGACGCGTAGATACAAAGTTACAGACGCTAAACAGGCGTAGAGCGGCATTTTTTCTGTTCAATTAGAGTCTCTCATTATGGCTCCATAACGACCTTACAATGGACGTACCGGGGCCTTATACGACGACGCCACATCCACCCATATACCGCACACGCAGAAGAAACGGCGGCACCAATCTCATACCGGTAATATCTTTCTTATCGATCCTTTATGATATCAATACCGATAAGTTCTTTCTAGGATGAGCAATATTTTCCGATTTAAAAATGGACGGCCATTTATAAAAAATACTTGAGTAGCCGGAAGTATAAAATCTCCTCGAAATATTGTCATTATTAATCAGTAGGATAAGATATTTGTGCATTGTACATTATTCCAGAACTTATTGGTATGCAAACAGCTTTTCATTCTCCTTATAAGATAATGAATGCCCTTACAATGCATGATTCAAAACTATTAAACACTATATTTGATGTTCTCTTTAAATCTTTTGTGGCGCGTGGTTGACATTGGTTGATTAATTTTTCAATGTAGAAATGTCAAAAACATTGATACTTCTTCAAGATTTCCGACAAGGTTTGTTGCTACGTGGTAAAACATCTTTGTTGTACTACTGTGGGCCTATATATAAGTTACTCCGGAAACGGATTAAATTAATTAGAGTGCTGTTTATTACCATTTAAAAATATTTTGGTATTCCGGTATTACCGAAATCTAGTAGCTAATCCCTAGTAATCCTAAAACAGTTATAAGCTTTATCTTTTCAAGCTATGTTAGGATAAAGCATGCACGGTTTTTATGAACCTCACCGGTTGCAGTCGCGGATTGAATTTTTAACGACTTAAAACTTTACTTAATTGATTCTAGGCCCTATTCTGTAGCAGCAAAGGTGTTTCTGAACAAGTGCATAGCGGCAACAATAAAGATGCGGGAATTATTGTTGAAAACCTAGGTGTTGAACAATCGGCGGACACAGCACCTTCACGATCGAAATCGCCGGAATCTTTAAATATTTCCAAACTTTTAAAAGGCCGACGCGTAGTTACTTGGTATTTGTTATGAATTATAAAATACGCTATATTAAAGTGTAAATGTTTTCGTGTCTTTTTGCTCTACAGACTTGAAAGATATTGATCTTCCATTAGTTTACAATGGAGGAAACAGGTTGAGACAGATACATCTGGGGATTTATAAAAACAAAAAATATGTACCGACGTGTCGACTTGCGAAACTCCTTAATTTAGGTTAAAAAGCTAGAGAACATGCTAATGCAGAGAGGAGAAAAAAACAATGGCCAAGTACCTACCTCAGTGATCTAATAGATTAAAATGCGTACTTCGTAATAAACATTGGTGGAAGTAGGTACACACGGCATTTTATTGTTTCTGATAAGATTTTTATTACTTATTGGCGAGATAAGAATTTGATCAGATTAGCAGTCAAATCGAAATGTCCATTAGAAAGTACCATTTCCACTAATTTATTAACAAGCCACCATAGCCTAAAACTGGCTCAAACATCACTTAATGTCAATTATGTCTACTACGAGTCTAGGTCAGACAGAATGTGGATCGATTTAGGAACCAGAAATTAAAAAGACACGAATGTTACCATCACTCTGGTCTTTATGTGTATTGTGATAAGGAGTACAGTGTAGAAAATCCACAGCAATAATTGAGGTCCTCTAAGTGACTCCCACGTCGCATCTAATATTTATAGTTAGCCCCAGTCCAGCTGTAGTTCGTCCTATTAAACATGTATAAGGGATCGAAACTGTAATCGTTTGTCTAGTAATTACTCTAATACGTCTGGCAACTAGACCTTGTTTTTTTTACCGCGTATTTATCTATCGCATTACTAAACCATTATTAATAAGCACTCTGCCTAGATGCTCCTCATCTTCCTCATTTAGCGTGTTATGTTCAGTTGTGTTTAAAGCTGTCGCTTTAGATCTTAGTATAAACTTCGTCCATGATCCAGGGTTCGGGAAGTCTGGTAATTACCATGAACCAACTGCCGTCTAACCTTCGCAACCCTTAGACAAGGGAACCAGACTAATTGGATTACGATTGCAGGTTCAAATATTGTAGCACTCTGCCTAGATGCTCAGCAATGGATGAAAAAGATATAAAGAAGTGTCTAAACTTTGCGCTGATTTATCAGGCTCTTGTGAAAGTTAAAAAATACTAATGAGGTTAGTGAGTGACTAATTCATTCGGATTAACGGAAAGCTAAGGAACAATTCCTTTCTTCCACGAACAATGGATTTAGAATTTCTTTTATTGCAGTGCAATATAAATGTTTGATTTTATTCAGTCTTGAGAAAACTTTCAGCTAGGGACATCCATTTATGTACTTTTGCTAACGTCACAACGTAGGCAGTCATTGTAGGCCGAAAAGTTCTGTTAGTGCAAAGAACTAGTTTATTACATTCATGCACCGGTAGACAAATTGTCTTGGAGCATGCAAAGCGTGGTACCTACGCTCGAAGAAGTTGAGTAAGCAGGGTTCAGCCGCTTTCTGACTGCTCGGTGACAAGGCCGTTTAAAAAATGACTACGACCAGACTTTCGTCGTATACTAGAGCATAACAAAGTATTCAAAGTTATTAATGGTCTATTTATTTCAAATTCGCAAATCTACAGATGAGTGATAGTTAAAATTTTTACTAGGACATGTTTTAGGATTCTGGAGGATCCGACGGGAATTTGAAGCTCCTAACGATCAGGGGGCCCTGAGAGTTTTCCATCAGTCAAATGGGAAAGACGAGATCAAGTTTAAGACGTGATAGGTAAAGGACAAAAACAACTTCAGCGGTTGTAGAAATAATGTTGAAATCTTTTTAGCATACCTATAGTTTCACCAATTACTACTAGTGTAGTCGGTAGGCATCCTTACATGACTACTCGGCTTGCCTTGCCGATTGATGGTGATGATAACGATAATAAAACTTTTATTAGATTTTATGCAAAGATTGCAACATTTGCAAATGATAATATTTCTTAATATTAGTTGTTAATAAGTTATGTGAAGTCAAGGTGAACCTTAATGACTGATAAATGAAATTACAACCAACATTGTAATTACGAGTATATTTAAGGTTCATTGCAGCGAGTTTTCAGAGTAAGCCCTATTCTAGAAAAAAAATGGTGATATAGATGGTATTTAAAAAATAACACCGAGCAAAGTATGTACTGTAGTCGACAGTTCAGCTACAAACAGTACCTAATTAACATCAAAGCAAAAGAGGAACTTAAAGGAGGCCCAACAGTGCAGTGGGTGGATGTGGGTTGTGAGCTGTTGTATGCTTGTGAATCGAACGGCTAAAAGATAATTTATAGCCACATAAAATATTTACATGATTTACTGTTTTACATCATTAGCCATATAGGTCACTTTGTAAACGCCTAATATGAACTGATTGAATCGTTGTAAAGAACCTGCTTGTCTGAACGTCAAGATACAATTTACAAGAACCTGTCCAAAGTTGATCGGAAATCAATCAATCATCGTCTTTGCCCGACATGTACAGTCAGTATCAAAAGTTACTGCACACAGTTTATAAATCTTATGCAAAGGTGGAAAAAAGTGGATATCTGTGTATAACATGACTTGCATGGGATTTTAAAAACTTACATTTTGCAAAAAGACGGCATTTGATTGATAGGTTCATTTCAGATTTAATTTAAACAAAAATAAGAAGGTACTGTGATAAAACATGACAAAACACTAGCTAGCATGTAAATAATTAAGTTTTTATCGCAGTCGGTAAAAATCGAAACTCGTTGTTATTATGTTTTTGTCATAATAATTTAATCAACATTTAATGCAAAGACCAGGGAAGACAAAAACTATTGAACTTGAACGTTGGAAACAATATAACATTCATTTACGCCTCAACAATACAGTTCTATTATTTTATTACAATATCCAATGATGGATTGCGGAATTCCGTTTACAACAACTATTTTATAGGGGCCCAACGTTTATTGCTTTTCATTTTGACAAATTTATTTATTTAATATTCGGAAAACAAAACAGATAACAATCAGTAAATTATGGATGTGTACATATTTAGTTAAGTTAAGAGCTAGATTAAAATATTAATTATAAATTATTATATATTTTTAAATTATTATGAATAAAAATTTGCAACCGCTGTGCGAGCTAATCCAAACTTAGCTAGCATATCCTGCAGTGCAAGTTACATTATGGGAACATAATAAGGTTTTTGATAAAATAGAGAAAGGTACGGATATGAGGGTATGCTGCTGACGAAACTTGGAAATCACGAAAAAATAAAGCATTTTGTGTTTTTTACTGAGTTAATTGTGCTTTCACAAAAGCTTTAATGAAGCGTAGCAAGCTAAAATATCAAAGCCACACCATGCTTTTATTGACTTTGAGGTATAGTGTTGTCTATCACAGTTTATTGTCCTTAAAACAACATTGTAGTCTGCAGTTAAAACTGCAAACTGCACGGGTAAAAGTGGGTTAGCCACACACCAACCACTAGATACAAGACAAGATAATAAACACAAAGGCAATTACTGTAACAAAGCACTGCGGCGAAGACGATCGTTGCTAAGAATGGAGAATAAATTAATGTGTTAACTGATTATTGTGGATCCTTTGTCATATCATAAATATTAGACTTCTCTATAATAGACTTAACGCCATGGACACCATATATCCACTGCCCTATGACTGCGCTTAAAAACACCTTCAGGAGGTGTTCCTGAAGTTGTCCTACGATGATACAGAGAAATTACTCATTGTCCCTAAATAACTATCACCTAATTTTAATTGTTAGCGTAGGGTAAAATTAAATTTAAGTTGTAATTTATTGTTTACTTATACGATTAAAGTTTCTAAGATCTATTTTTAGCCTGAAACACAGGTCACCCTAGTTCAGGCAAAATGTTAAATATGTGTACTATTATATAAGATTCATTGATCAAAAGTTGTATTAGACATAAGTTATTTGAAATAAATATTTTATTTATTTATTAACAGACGCTGTTTAACAAGTATGAGCTAAATGGAAACTTTGTTTAAAAATTAAAATCGTGGCCTTAGTGGGTTGTAGTAGCCCATAGCCTAAGTTTATCCTCTTTCTCTTACTCTTTAGAGAAGACCCGAATTGCTCTAAGGCTTGCGTAAGTTTGGTAGGCATTGTCATTTTGACATCTTGAAGGCGCTTCGGTCCTGAAATTCCGCAGGCGATAATAAAACTCATTCCATAGATTTGTAGTGCAAAGCAGAAAATGTCAACTCAAAGCTTTATCAATCATGAGATCACAGACCATAAACTGAGAAGAAAATATCGCAAACCAAGAAAAAAGAGAGCATGTTCGAAGAAACCCTGAAGAGCTGGGCCAGAAGAGAAGTAAATAAAAAAATAATATAATATGATTACAAGAATTCAAGAAATACTGCATGTTCTACATTTTGAATTTATTTTCAAAGAGGTTGTAATTTGATGAATCTTTAAAGAGACAATTTACTATCGAATTTTTCTGATTCACAACATGGAATTCACATTTATAAATGAACCATTCAAACGTCTTGGTATGTATGTCAGTATTGCATTTTTTTATTAAATGTCTGTCCTAAATAATTTCACCAAAACCGACCACAATAAACATTACCGTTTGGAATAGCGAATGAGTTTGACCTTATTTAGAAATGGCATGCAAATGACCCAATATAGAATTTATCCTACTACAATAATAAAAAGATTGTATCAATTTATCAAAAGCAATATACAGGAGTTTATATTCAATGACTTACGATGTATGGGTGACTTTATAAATGACGTTATTGTGTTACAATAAAGGTGTACGTAACATGTGGTCATTCACTTTGGTGCACATTTGTAAAGAAATGTAGTCGTTCAAATAGGAATAATACCTTCAATATTCTACAATCATCAAAATCACGAACACTGCAATATAAATAGATCAGAATTGAGATCAAGGAGTTGGACGAGCGGCTTAGATTATGCCGAAGATTAGTTGGCAGCTAACCTGATTTTTGATGTAAGCAAGGCGTTTCAAGAGAAGGTCTCCTTATGGAGTGAAGATAGTTACCGGCGAATGAACCCTGCGCCAGTAATAGCGGTATAAAATTATAGTAAGGGACTGCCGTGTGGTCCCCGGCAGAGTAGAATAGGCCACCCTCACTCTTACCGAGGTGTCGTAAAAGGCGACTAAGGTAAAGCTGCTGGCATGATCATCAACACCCAGAGAAGGAAAACTCTGCATTTATATCTAAACCCTCGCCAACCCTTCTGCCAAGCGTGGTGAGTATGGCAATTACCCCTCATGTGATTGATTATTGGCGTGCAGTAAGAGTAGTGTCACACACATCGCGTGAAAACATCTGTCATGGACGTATACATAATATGTATAGGTATACATAAATCATATGTTAAGAAATCAGGTGAGTATTGATACACAGAGTCATAATAAAAAGTCGTATTTTAAAATGAACAGTTATCCTTCTACATTTTATCAATTTTATTGCTCATAAATGTAAATGACCGAGCCTAGAAGTAAATAAAACGTAATATATGGTTATTTAATATCATTCAAGTATAATACATTCTTTTTAAAAGTTCAGAGTAAATACATGTTATGTACAAATTAATGTTTGGCGAGATATTGACACTCGTATATCAGACTCGATTTTATGTTACTATAGGTGTTTATATTGCAGTTGTCCATAAATCTGCTGTTACACTTTTAAATGTCATATAGACCCGATTTATTCGCCTTGAACGATTTACCAAAAGCTGCCTCTTAATGCGACGGGTAGCCCTAACTAGCGACACCATTTGTTTTTAATTGTTAGCTACAAAACCGGATCTATTTTAAACCATTTCGAGGTTACAACCTCTTGGCAAACACTTATACTATTTATTAAGTAACCACGCACAAATGTTGGGTCCGTTTTTGTACGCGAAAAATTTATTACCACCAATAGTGCTTTTGGCGTGAATCAATTTTTCGCGTACGCGTTGGACCCAACATTTGTGCATGGTTATTTAATAAATAGTACAAGTGTTTACCGAGAGGTTGTAACCCCAAAATTGTTTAAAATTGATCTGGTTCAGTAGTTATACATTAAAATGGATTGGCGTCGCTAGTGTGCCCTACCCGTCACCTTAACCGAGGATGAGGTATTGAGTAAACCCTCCTACGGTAGTGTGAAGAATGTTAAGGCTCTATCTGATATTTTGCAAATGTTTGCAACACTTCGGTGGCTTACGTTGCACAACGGCGTGAAGTGTCGTAGTTGTACGTGGAGGCGGAGGCTTGGACTTAAAGGCAATGGACAACATTTCAAAATTGCTGAGCTATGAAACAAAAAATACCAATTCTTTAATATATATTTATTTATTTTTTATATTGCTTATAAAACTAAAAAACGTAAGATGACGTCATCGGACGGCAGAATGTAAAATATTTCTTTGCTTAGCACATTATAGTTTTAAATTTACGAAATGCCAGCACCCATGACCAAAAAGTCGCAGTTGCATACTGTCAAAAAAAGACAACTTGTTAACGTTGAAAGAATGAATGACGTTGTCAATGTTGACATTAGTATTCTTTACCTTTGACAGTAGTACCTTTTTTATCAAAGCAATGATAAGCAAAGGAATATCGCTGTATTCAGCCGTCCGATGACGTCATTGGGCGCTTATGTCTATTTAGAATATAAAGGAGTTCAATAATTATATTATGTATGAAAATGACAAAATTTTGGAAAAAGAAAAAATAAGGGTCTGTTCATTTTATGTCTATTTTCATATAAAAAAAACAATATGGACATGTTAAAATATGAAATGTCCATTGTCGGAGATCCGACATGGGCGGGTCCCAGACTAAGGATAAATGGCTTACTCTTAAAAACTACAATACAATAAGTAATAAGTACAAAAGTTTCATTGGACAAGTGAAAAGGTTCTAGTAAGATCTTGATGCTCGATTTTCTTTTAAAATTGCTTATTTTCGCTGTCCCATATAATCCACGTCCAATATAACACCACATATACCACCTAACCATACCTACGAGGGCGGATTCTTTTAAGCAATACCCACTAAGTGTCTGCGGCTCTCTTTCATAGGCAATAATGGAGTAGAGTTGTCATGTATTATATCAAGAATCAGGCTATGTTTTCGACGACCCGTTTGCAACAGTGGTAGTGAACGCTGCCTTTGGTTGGGAGGTTTGCGGGTTCGTTTCCCGCACAGTACAAACATTTGTGTGCATAAACATGTCTGTTGTATTGTATTGGTCTAGGTGTTTTTTTATATATTATATGTATATATTTAGAAAAAAAAATGTATATATTTGTAATCCCACTGTTGATTCTGATATCCGTAACACAGGTTCTTGAGCTACCTATCTCGGAGTCAGATCAATGTTTGTGATGTTTTGAAATATTTAATTACAGGCGGTTTTACTATTAACACGCTTCTCTAAGAGTCATCAAGACTCTTAGAGAAGCACAGTGGTTTTATACAAAAAAAATATTGATCCACGAATTTACTTTAGCAACTATCATAAATCTAAAACAACAATAAAATGGTATGTTGTTGTTTAGCGGTGGTAGGTAACTCAATAGAAGCGGTGCCTACTCTGCTACTTATGATTTTAAAAGAACTCCTGGAGTAGGTACTACTGCCATTCTCTCAGTTGGACATGTTATTCTATACACATTACTACCTCCTACGGCAGCATTTAAAAACATACGCGATGATAAATCACATAATGTTTTTATAGCGCACGACCAGTCCCCTATTATGGAAACTTACAATTGTTTCTAGTATAACATAAATCTATTAAAAAGCAATAAGCCTTTGCGCTATTATATCAATGAACAAGGCAATCTTGGATTAGATGATATTTATCTGCAGCAAAATAATCCTAGATCGGAATTTCGAAAATAACTGATAAGTCCTAGAATATCAAAGCATATTGGTTGTATTAATTTATAATGAAAAAAAAACAACTAACAATAACAAAAATTCTAAGTAATAATAAAGGTCAACCGCCTTATTCTAAAACGCGCTGTTTTGTTACCGTAAAATCTAACACCATCCCGTTCCAACACGCAATGTCAAAAGGAGCTGGAACGAGTAAAGTTCCGAAACTTGTCTCAGATCGAGTTTTATATTATGGTAGTGGAGGTTTATTGTTACATAAAAAAGTAAAGTCAAGCATAAGCCTGTATACTGTCCCACTGTAGGGCAAAGGTCTCCATCATAGAAATCAAGTTATCGCTACTATGATGGGATTATCATACTGCGGAGGTGATCACAAACTCGAGCAATGTTCGATAAATTCGAAACATACTTTTTTGCTCGACCCAGGAATCGAACCCAGGACCAAAAGATCACGACCCGGTACTTAAACCACTAGACCAACAGGGCGTTTATTGTTACATAGAATTCTTGTTATTGTTAAGGGCCAATAACTAACTTTGGCAATCGACCAGCTAGGCCAGTAGGTTCGTTAGTATGTAATTAATTCACATCCATGGCTCGTAGTACGTATAATTAATAGATCAATAACGCCTCTACATATTTTGGACATAGACGTTGGAATATAAGGGTTGCCTGGCCCGAATGGTACGCGGGCACCGCCTGGGGAGGACCATGGTGCCAGGATTAGCCCTTTTGAATCCATGACTCCTTCCACATTAAGGGCGATGAGGGAAAACCGCTGGAGTTTAGACGGCATGCCTCTGGCCGGCTACTCGCTAGCTGAAGCCAAGCGCCAGAGAAGAGCCCGACATAACCATCCTGCTCCCTAGGCTCCCTAGCAGGAAGGTATGCATAAGGCGCCGCCGAAAAGCGGCTACGTCGGCCCATTGCACTCCAAGCCGACGGCATTCGCCAGCGAGACAAAATAGGGTAAGTATTAGGGTGAAGTGGTTGGAATACGACATCTTTTTATCTATTACTTTTAATAATCAAGACGGCTGTCTAGACTGCAGTATGAATTTAAGCAACTCCGTCGTTTATCACAATAGGAATGGAAAGAGAAATAATATCAGACAACATAACATATCTATATCAACCTGAACCCAAAGCAAGTAATGAAGAAACATGTATAGATATCATAGAACTCAAACACTGCAACTAGACTAACATAATTGTTGATCACACAAATGTTACAATGGAATAAAACTTACAGCCCAAAGCGAGAGGCAGCGTTAATACCAAGTGCGCCATCGCTTCGGCCGTCTGAAAAATCGTGTCTGTCAATAAATTAAAACCTTTACATTCCAGCCAATCCATTACGGCGTCCTTTCCTTACCCCTACAAAAATGTGGGAAAACCCCAACAATTTGTCGGAATTACCGTAGACTCGCACAAACTGACAGAGTGATGACGTTGCACCACACGCAATACCCATATTTCTAACAAAAACGCAGTCCTTGCGTGTACTCCTGGTTGAAAAGGTTACAAATTACTAGGGATGTTACAGGTATGATATTTCGTATACGGATATTGGAATAATATTATATAGATTTTAGTGTCGGTAACGGATATATTTAGGTTTGTTCGTTAGTTTTGGTATCAGGGATATTAGATGATTATTTTTATGCTAGAGGCGACCAACGAGCAAGCGAGTCACCTGATGGAAAGTAATCAACGCCACCCATGAACATCCGCGAAATCAGAGGGAACGCTAATGTGTTGCCGGCCTTTACGCTCTTCTCTTGAAGGTCCCTAAATCGTAGCCATCGGGAAATATTCTCGCATCCAAGATTGAGATTGATTTAAGAATTTAAGAAAATACAAATGAATAGGTATACATTATAGGCAAAAGCATAAAAAGAAGGGCTGTACGAAGTTCACGAAGGGCTATCAACCTACCAGTTGGTAAGATATATACAATCAATTTAGTTACTTGTTGCTGTAGCTCTAGTGTATCGGCCCGGCCGGGCAAAGTATTATAAGACCTGCCACAAAAAGTCGCGTTTGGGTACATCTATTCGAAACTTACATTCCGGATTGGAGGTCGGTCATAGCGTAAAAAAACTGTATGTCTAAGTTTTTTTTATTCGTATATCCGATATTTCGGTTACGGTTACGGAGCTTAACATCCCTGGAAATTACCTTCCTGCGACGCCCTACACTATAAATAACACAAGTCAGAATGAAGAGAGAATTACGACGTTGGATGGTAATAACAACATTACTATACAACTATAGCACATCAAAACTTTGCATACAGATTGTATCGAGGAACGATTACTGCTTCCATGTTGCTTATTTACATTCATTTTCTATCTTACGCACGTGTCTGAATTAAATTAAAGACACAGCTTTACTAATTTATTATAATACATAGTATGACAGATTTGAGGTCGTAATATACGTGGTGTCTTCAACTTTAAAATGTATAATGCGAGAAAAATATGAAACCTATTTCTAAGTCAAAATAAATGCACTTGTAAGTAGTAAAAAATCTTTATGAGAAAGACATAGATAATCAAAGATGAAAGTAAGAAAAGGAAAGAAAAAATATCGTGAACTTATAGCGTCACCGTTGATTCGACATAATATTATGAGTTGTCCTCAAGAGTCAACCCTGGGGTAAAGACCGGGGACGTGATCGTGGAACGCATATCCGCGCATTTGGATATGCGTTCTCGTATATGGCAGAAAGTGTCATGCATTATGGCAGAAGATGTCACCCATCTTGTATAACATCATCTGCCAAGAGTCTTTGGCTCGAGTATAGGCAGGGCTGGCGTAGCGCAGACGCCTGTGTTCATAAAGCTTCACGCTTATGCGCAAACCAAAATATTCTACGCACAGATTTAGGGACCTTGTTTTGTTGTTTTGTTTGTTGTCACCGGAACAGAACTCGACGAAAGGTTCTTTGTCCAATATGTAATAGATAGTCTATTTATTTTCAGCCTAATCTACTTCGTGCTATTCGCCTAGGATAAGAATCCGATGTTAAAGTCATATCTTTTTAGAATGCAGCATGTCATTCAGACGGCGGAACTTCCAGACGCATTTATCGACTCAATTCTTCACATTCGCGCGAATTGCAAATTAAATAGGATCGTGCGGGGTGTGCGTAATGGCGCGAGACCATCTGGGGAACTGCGCGAATTAGATTATCATCTTGTTTGCCGCAACCGATTCCAAACTAAAATACTCCAGCGCGAACAGATCAAGATCCTAAGAACAACTGCAAAAGTACCATAGTACATACTCGTACAGGGCCTGGGGGAGCCGCTCTACGTTGGTTAGTTGGTACAGACCAAGTGAAAAGCCTAAGAAGAGATGTAAGGGATTGCATCGACGATCTCAAGGCGATGAAAAAGTTTACGAACTGGAGACGGATAGCCAGGGATTGTCGCAGCTTGGCCAGTCTATAGTAGAAGAGGCCAAGACCGACAAAGGGTTGTAGCGCCGAAGAAAGTAAGTACAGCACTCTGTACTAGAACGGTAGGGTCCAGTCTTGGCTGGAGGATATCTAACAACGATTGACATGGAAACCGCAAGGGTTTCGGTTAAGGTTAGAGTCCCACACACCACCTGCACCTTGTTCTCCACATGTGAGAATGTGGCAGCCATGATGGTTACCCCTGGGAAACCAAAAAAACTTTGCTTGTATAAACAACCAGTGAGTACCGAGCCCGACATCAGTGTCAATGCGTCCTTTATTTGCTCTTTTGATGCAGCCAGAAGGCGTTATCATGATATAATCTTCAATTATTAAATAAATTCCACTTGATCTTTTTCGTTATTATGTTTAGGGAATGTAAAACAAACCTATCTTTTATATTAAATAGCCGTAGCCCTCGACATTTGTTAGGCAACCCCGTTTGGGTGGAGATGTCTACACCCTATAAGGAACCATGTTGCTTAATTTAAAGCCGTCCTGTAACGAACGAGAATATACCTGTCGCATCCAAACAAAGGAGACACACAGCGCATATGAAAGAGATTCGGCCGTAACGTGTTTAAATTAGGCCCTCTGGTTTGTAGGTGTTAAAGTTTGTGAGACTTCGTGATATATTAGTGAGTGCTATTTCACATTTATATAAATAGAAGATTGTAATTTAAACAAGGAAATTAATCTTATTACTTTACGTCTCAAGCACAGAATACAAATAGTACAACCTCAAGCCACAGCCTGACCAGATGCTACCTGCAGAGAGCGATAATGCGACATACTGTTGCATATTAAACAGCTATAATAAAATATGAACTTAACTACATAAATTAAATAATATTCTACTAGAAGAAGGTTTGTCCTTGCGAAGGTCAGTCGTAACTAGGACTTAAATAATTAAATGGATCGGAAAAGTTTTGTGACACAAGTAACATTTATACCATTTCAGCGAGAACGATCGTCAGGATAGGGCAGTAATAAGGGTTTCCTTAGGCCTGTGTGAATATCATGATGTTGATAATTTAGTTGATAATATGGAGAGAATACCATCTTCTTTCAGTTTTTTATTGCATTAATTAAGACTTTAGAAACGTGTTGGCAGATGACTGATTTTTTTCCCAAATATAGGGAAGGTTACTGTGTCATTTACATAAATAAAGACTAAAATCTTTTATTTACTATGTATGGTAGGCCCCCGACCTAAATCTTTCAAGATGATAAGCTAGTGAGGTCTAGGTTGGGCACGTTGACCTTGTAACTGCGTAGGTGTACGTGCAGAGAACATCAACTGAGGCAGAGGATACCGCTGTGCAGTGTGTGAATGAAGATTTAAAATGCAAAGCGGTGGCGCTCTGCGGATGTTGGTGCGAGCGAGGCAGGCTGCGCGTGGGCTCATTCTCAATTAAACGTTTCTCACGCTAACGTATGTTGCTTTAAATTTGTGATCCGCAACTTTTACTGACCATGACAGACCCAAAATGTTTAAGGACCTTCTTGCCTATTTATGAAGTGGCTGAATGCTCCCTATGAATAGTTCCTCGGCTTACCATGCCGGAAGGCATACATTTGTACCCCATGTGAAGGAGAAGGAGTCCATTGATAAAAGCCAAGAGGAACCCGAGGTGGACTGTGGTGACTTCCGTAGCAGCTGCGTCCTATAAATTCAGGAGTCTAAACATCGCGGAGGGAGAGTAGTTGACGGTGTGTTGTTGCCCTTCTCACTTTCCTTCGCGGTCCTCGGTCCTCTCTTTTCTTCGGGGCCCCACCGCTATTGGGCCGCGGAGAGGGTTTTGTCAGTGTTTAATTTTAACTTTGTCACAGTAACAACATGTGTACTTTACGTAAGAGCGTAACGCTTAGCAAAAACAAATACGCAACTATGCTAATGCGGTATGCAACTGTTTCCAGGTAACTAGACTCAATCATAGGCAATAGTGTGTAAATAATGAGCCAGTGTTAAGTGACAATACCAGCCTCCAGTTACTTAATAAACAATGTCGCTGCTCGCTGGGTCTTTGGGTCAGCCATTTGCATAAACTCTGTATTTGGAGTCGAAACTACTTGTTATTTCTCAGGTGTAAACTATGGATTTATGGTAGGGCGACAGTACGTTTTGGTTGGACCGTCGTATGTACGCGGTGCTGAAATTGTTTGTTATGATTGTTTCTCCATGTTAACCTAGTAGAATTTCGAAATACGTGTAGGTGGGTAGTAATTGAATGTGTCAACAAGGCAAATGCGAAATTAGAAAACATTCTAAATAAGGCAAGATTTATGTTAAAAGTTAATCTATCATTACAATATGTATATTCTATTCATGAATCATGCTTGATACACTCAAAAACTGGTAGAATGTCTGAATTTATTATACTTGTATTCACGACAGTCCGACAGAGGCATCTTATTACTAGTATATTCATATTGAAAAATCATCTTCCATCAAGTAGATATTTATCATGTTGGTACCTTGCGAAAAGTCAGACATACATTAACAAACTGAAATTAATCATATGCTAAATACTTTGATCAATAAATCAATGTCTGTGTTCAATAGTTCCATTGTAAAGGAGTTAGGTTTTATTACCGTGTTATTATTTATTATTCTTAGAATAGCAGATTTTCATTCAATTTGTATACCAGAACCATAAATCATTTACCGCCAATCACTTTAAATTATTAAAACCTTTTTTTAATCAGTCATTGCATACCTAAACAAACAGTGTGTCTGTGACATTTTAAATGTTAACAGCTAGGTATGTTTTAGGTGAAGTGTATTATTGGCTTTGACCAATTACATGTAGCTCTTACCTGACTGCAACGCGCACACTGGACTCATCCCCGGCCATGGCTGTAGGCTTCGGGTGCCACCTGCACAAACAAAATTACTGCTATTGTCAGACTGCATTAATGTCAAGTGCACACCTACCTATCTACCTATAAATTATATTAAAACATTCAGTAATGATGGTTGGAATGCAAATATCCATCTGTTCTATCAAAAAGTGTTGTCTGATTTTATTATAATAAAATTAAGATGACCTAGTAATGCATTGTCAATACTGATGGCTATGTTTGTGGAAAAGTCACATGTGAATTGAAACTAATTATATTAGAACACTAATTAGAACACTAATTATATGCGTGATCGTATCAGAAATGATGAGATCCGCAGGAGAACTAAGGTCACAGACGTAGTCCAAAGGATTGCATGCCTCAAGTGGCAATGGGCAGGGCACATAGCGAGGAGAACAGACGGCCGTTGGGGCGGAAAGGTCCTCGAGTGGAGGCCACGTACAGGAAGTCGCAGCCGTGGCAGACCTCCTACAAGGTGGACCGACGATCTGGTGAAGATCGCGGGAATCCATTGGATGCGGGAGGCACAGGACCGATCTGTGTGGAGAACATTGGGGAGGCCTATGTCCAGCAGTGGACGTCTATTGGCTGAAATGATGATGATGATGATATTAGAACATATAGGTACTTAGTTATTATATAAATAGTTATTATAACATTTAGCTTGTTTATTCCATTATCAGCACAGGTTCAAACCTAAGTAATTATTTTTCAGAAATAGATTGTGCTTAATTATTAAGAAAGCTGTAAATAAGGCTTATATCATAAATCTCTTTAAGATATAAGCCTCATCTACAGCCTTCCATTCTGTCCTTGGCCTCTGTCAACCAGCTTTCACCTGCCACCAATTATATGTCAGGTCACAGGTCATGGGTCTACAGACTTTTCGCATCCCCCGTGGCCATGGCCCTTGGCTGCTTGGTTATCATTTAAATTCTTCTTTCTTATGTGGTTTGAACATGAATTTTGGAAAAATTCTAATAAATGTATGTATAAATAGTTTTTTAGATTTTCACGTTGCATTATAACTATAATGTATCAATATGGAAATTAACACGATCTTTATTATGTGAAACAACATTGTGTACTCACTCATATTTGGCTCGACGTTTGAAATGTATGTATTTTTATTAACATGGAAAAAACAAATTGTCCCTCTCTACAAACACTTTATTGACTTTGAGGAGCCAAAATTATCCCAAAACACCTACACTTCTGCAGTCTCATTAAACTACAATAATGAAGTGAACAAAAATTGGTGATTACATTATTTAAAATAAAATTTAATATTTATTTTTGTGGCTTTTAAACCCAGATTACATTAATTATAAAATCATTATAATTTTATAAAAAAAAATCTGCCAATATCTTTTTTTTCAGACATTTACTTATTTATCACAAAAGATAGACATAAAACATAATAGGCACAACAGGGCATGAGTTCAAAGACATTTGTGAGACAGTGATCACTATTTTGTCAAGGCTTCTCTCTAGTATTGCTGCATTAAGATAACACTGATCTAGAAACATTTTTAAGTAACTAAAATGTCATAATTTAACATGTTTATGATATTTGTTTCTTATTTCACAAGTGAAGAGCATTAAAAAGATAATTATAGATTAACAGCTATCTATTTAGGACCACTATTACTATAAAATTGTTGTGATAAGAGGGCTCTTATTAAAACTGGACGAAATCAAGGCTAAAAGAATGCAGATAAGTACAGTTTGATTCATGAATTCACAATCTGAAATTCTAATTCATAGAACAGAATATGGATTTTGTTCTATCCTATAAGAATGATCTTATGCTTATAAGCATTATAAATAATGATTCCAACTTAACATTATTGTTTACATACAATCTTATCAGCCAAGATATAATATGCATAACAAACTTACCACATAGGTACCTTTTCTGAATGCTCGTAATAATAAACCAGGTAAGATAATCCAGAACAAATATTTCTAGTGAAAGATCACTGTAAACAGTGGCGGTCTATTGAAGTCTTCGCATCAGCTGATAGCACGGCATTAAAGCCATTTGATAAATACTTACAGGGAGTAAGAAAATCCTTGATATCGTTGCACTAGATCACATTTCACTCAACGCCTGTACTAGGACGCTACGTTACACAAACGGAGACAGAGAACTGTGTCCATCTTTCACCATTGTAACTAGATAATACAATTTTATTACACGTTATTGTGTTCCGGTTGTTACTTAAAGATTTTTAACTCTGTGTACACCATTTGACTAAGTTTTTCTACGTTAGTGTTGACAGTTTTAGGGATGAAGCCGGCTAAACGAAGGTCTGAAACACTGTTCACCATTCACTAGCGGACGTTCCTAAAAAATATCGAACATACAAACGAGCAACCAGCCGACCCAACAACCGAATCGAAACAATCTGTCAAAAATCCAACAAAAAAAGAGACCGTGCCGTATAATGTCAAAGTGACAGCAAGGTGTTGCCAAGGTTACTGTTATTGTTTCTACTAACATAATATTATACACTGAGCTTTTTATCTAAACAAGAAACGTTGGTACACGTCCGGTTACTACTTTAGTTAGACAGATTTTTGGGTCCCAACGTGTTGCTACTATACCTATTCTAATAAAAATAAAGGATTAATTTTAAAAATCATTATTCATACAAAAAATGGAAGGAACGGACCGCTGTCCAACACGTCTATTAATGTATACAAATCTGTCAAACTTTAAATCGATTCTCATTTTAATGCTTAACACTTTCGGTTCACAGGTTAACTATCAATTGAGGAAAGACAGATTGTGGTAGTAGGTAGAGTATCAATTATAATTTCGTGGTTCCAGGGGTACAGGGGGGAGTTTTATACTCTGCCGCTTACGTCCGCTTACGTCATAGGGCTTGATAACCATGTTGGTTACAAATCAATCGAATCCCATTTAGTTCAGCTCCACGAATAAAATACCATCAAACATCCACCAGGTGATTGGTTATCTGCTCGTAGGTCCTCTATTTCATAGAAAAAAAAAACAAAAAATGATGAATGCAAAAATTTAATAAGTTTTTAGTTTTATTACCAACCATCGAATAGGTGGACACAAATAGGGTGATGGCTAATACACCGTTATTTTTTGACGTTTGAAATATATTTATTCACGATACCTATGATTGTACGTATGATGAGGTTTTCGGAATCCATTCGTCCATACAAATCTCTAACTCAACTTCATTATCAAATGCTTGGGAATAGGGCCTCTAACCATTCTGCCTAGCCCTAATACGAAGATCTGCCCCTCTATTCAAACTATAAACATTACTAATTTGATATTTGATAGACGAAAAAGTTAAACTTTTTTTACCAGTTCTACTTAACTTAACAGAAATTTTAATTATGGTAACACTATAATTTTGCAATGCTAGCGCCAAAACATAGACTGCTTGCGGCATTGTAACGAACTAATTGTATACTGCAATTCTAAAAACTAACACAAGATGTCAGTACATGGATAATGTCATTTGTTTTTAACATAAAACGATAGATGGCGCTGTTAAACCTTTTCAATTTGAAATTACGATGGACTCCGTGCATTCACAAGAGTGCAAGTGGTCGCTTTGCAGCCCGGACCGTACGCTTGGACCATACCATACCATATCGTACACTTGCACCATGATTCAGGATTTGGGGAGTCTGGTAATTACGATGAAGCGATTGTCGTCTGACCTTCGCAACCCTTTAACAGGGGAACCAGACAAACTGAATAACGGATACACGTTTCAGATTATCCGAAACGTGCAGATTTCCTCAAGAAGTTTTCACTCACCGCCGAGCTAATGGTAGAAATATGCACAGAGATTTGAAAAAAACAGATAGAGAGAGGCCAGAACCACGACCCCCGTATGGACGACGCGTTCCGAACCAGTTCCGAGGTTATCTGTGGTGCTACCATAGCGCATACCAAAAATTACTTAGGTACCTACGTACTTACTCATGTAATATTTTTATGAACTGATATTTTAACCCCTAATCATGGTGTTGACCATAGATAATACCTACATAGGTATGATAGGTATTGACTGTTGACTGACGAAGGTAGGACTATTACCACGGTAGATATGTAAGTGTATTACCGTGTTTAGGTATAACGATTTTCATTCTTATTATTAATCAACAAGATTTTTCCCCAGATTAAATCTTTCTGCATCTGTGAGAATGCACCCGGAGAGATGGACCTTTGTTGTTAAGAAATGGCAGCCTGTAGATGACCGTCACCCAAGAGGCAGGCCCAAAAAGAGATGGCGTGACGACTTGGACCGATACTCCTGTAACTAGCAAGCGCTGGCAATGAATAGGGAACAGTGGAGGCTATTATGGGAGTCCCAGCAGTGGGACTATATGGACTAAAAAAAATTTCCTTCCATTTGGGAATAACTAGGAGAGGGAGGGTAACAATTAGTAGATTATGTAACTTAATTTATCTACTAATAAATTTCCTGAAAAGCGAAAAATTGTTGATACGATGTTGTTCAGGGGCGTGAATAGGTATAAGTAGTACCTACATACCTAAGCAGGGTCTTTACCTATAGTGCAAGGGGTGCAGTACATCCGGGTGCCGGAAGTTAGAGGGCGCCGAGAGCCCCTCGCTACACATAGAATGATCTCTGATCTGAATTGATCGTTCTCCTCATCTTAGCGTGTGATCCCCAGTTGCATCCAATGCTGTCCCTTCGAAGCCCGGGGCAAGCTTGGACCATGACACAGAATTCGGGATGTCTGATAATTACAATGAAGTGACTGCCCATAGGTAGTCGAACATGTTGTAAGTATTACATTTTCTTCGCGCATTTTGAAACAAATGGGCGCCAGGTTATGGATTGCGCCCGGGCGCTTCTTGGGCTTGAGCCGCCCCTGTGCCTAAGTGACAAGCAGTGTCCAGAGGGCCTAATTTTAAGCAGACTTTACCGAATCACTCTGATTCGGTAAAGCTCATGATGATGAAATGATGAAACCATGGTTACTCGTTTCAGAAACTATCCGAAACGTCCAGGTGACCTAATTTGAGCCAGATGTTACGACCGAATCGAAATTTACCTCTTTTTCACAATCAAAGGATACAGATATGTCTCCTTTGATTGAATTCGACAGGTATACCTATTCTCGATCGCGTTTTTTTTCAAAAAGATCCGCTACGACTCCCTTAACCCCGATCATTATGATCAGAGGCTTTTTCCTTCATTTTATTATCTTAATTCTAATACATTTCTATCTTGTTCTATTTTCTTATCTTCTAATACAGGGATGCGGTACTTATTTCAGATTTTCCTCTGGCATGTTTACCCAGAGACCTTTTTTAGCCATTTTGTTTACATACAATTCCTTAAGTTTAATCCATTATTTTACATATTTTTATAACAAATACTTTGCCAATGAAAAAAATAATAAAAATAAAATAAAATTTTGATGCACTGAATGCATATACGCAGTGCTACTTGTCACTATTTCTTTTGTTGACCTTTTTACAAATGAGAGTGCAGTACTTTAAAAAAAAATCTCTCGTTCTCCTTTCTTTCATGATTTGGCTGATTGTTGTAGTGCTGACCTTGACATCGATTTCTATTTCTAATTGCAGCCGCTGTGACGCGTATACAGGACATTCCACCAGCAGATGCTCCACACTTTCTTCTTTTTCTTCGTCACATTCACACGCTGGGTTCTCTTTGCATTTAAATCGATGTAAATACTAGGAGAACCCACCGTGCCCGGTTGTTATTTGCACTAGGAACTGGTTGAACTCAATTTTCTTTATAATTTGGTGTGCCTCCACTGCATCGGGGAAAAACATCTTAGTGACTCCGGCTGTGTCTGTGCTTTTGTAGCGCTTGTTCCATTCATCCAGGGTCTTTAGACGGATTTGACGCTTGGCGAATGAAACTGGGCATTGGCCGTAGTCGGCACTCTTTTTAAGTTTTTGAGCCGCATCCTTTGCGAGGACATCCGCCCTTTCATTTCCCTCCAATCCCACGTGTGCTTTGACCCAGAATAATTCAATATCCTGGGTGTGAGATGCTGCTTGGCGTATTTTCTCCCTTATTTTAAGTGCAAGGGGATGGAGGGTGTTTTCATCAGTCACTATTTCCAGTGCCGATCTTGAATCGCAGTATACGGGACCGCAGGGATCGCAGTATATAGAAAGAGTACCAGTGGGCTCGTCCGCCACCTATATCAGAAAAAAAAAGCTTTCCCACCCACCTAACTCCCACCAGACTCTTTTTTTTTCAGTCTCTAGGTACTTTTGCTGGACAGTCTAGTACCTAAACCTTTTTAATTATTTAAGGTGTAGCAGTTACGATGCAGTCGGGCGAGGTGAGCTAATAACTCCAGGCCCTTTATGGGATTGTTAAGGTGACCGGTAGGGCACACTAGCGACGCCAATCGATTTTAATTTTTAGCTACTCAACCGAATATATTTTAAACAATTTCGGGATTATGGCCTCTCGGCAAACACTTATACTATTTATTTAACAACCATGCACATATTGGGTCCGTTTTTGTACGCGAAAAATTGATTCACGTCAAAGGTGGCCGCTTTTGGCGTGAATCAATTTTTCGCGTACGCGTTGGACCCCAACATTTTTGCATGGTTATTTAATGAATAGTATAAGTGTTTGCCGAGAAGTTGTAACTTCGAAATTGTTAAAAATAGATCCGGTTTAGTTGTTAAAAATTAAAATCGATTGGCATCGCTAGTGTGCCCTACCCGTCACCTTAAAGCACACTCGCATAAAAATTGGCTACTAATTGTGTGCCCGGGCTAGGCACATAACGCCGATTAATTACCTACCTAGATATAATAGCTCTAACTGGCGCTAGTTTTTTTTTTATGACATAGGTGGCAGACGAACAGACTGATCACCTGATGGTCTTAAAAGTTCTGTTCCAGTTTTTTTTAAGGCCGTGGTATCACTCTAGTCGAGCCGGCCCATTCATGTCGAAGCGTGGCTTTCCCACGGTCAATCCCATTTACCCACATCACATTTACACCTACCTACTTAGGAAGGTAACTAGGTAAGTACTGGGATTCGGCGGGTAGGGCTAAAAGAAGCCGCGTGGGCTGATGCTATTCAAAGGTTTTAAATTAGTGTCTAGTGGTTTTTAGTGTGCAAGTTTGGTGTTTATTTGTGCAGTGAAGTGCCGCAAAGTGATCCTAATAATAAGAATCGTTGGATTGTATCGTTTTTAACACTGCTATTGTGTGTCGAGTGCGTTGTCTCGTGACAACTTGCTTGGACCTAATAGAGTCTTAAAACCCGCGATTGCTTTTAGAGTAATATCCGCTGAATCCGTAGGTCGATAAAACGCAAAACACCGGCGTTTTATTGAGTGACTGTGACTTTGACTGACTTCGACTGTTGACTACCTACTTGTTCTCAATAAGTTACTTGACATTGGCGAATTATCTTCGGTTGTCCCGCTTAATAATGCCTAAAATCTAAAACATGATAATGGCAGGAGTAATACTCAGTCGAGAAGTTGATTGCCACAAATAAAATAAGAAGAAGAAGGTAAGTACCTACTGCTCACCTTAATTTACAGAATTTCGTGTCTACCTTCATTTGTATTCTACGCCAAAGGTAATATACAAGGTGTCACATAAATAGTGCAATATACGGCGCGAGCTGATAATTTGGGTCGTGACCTATCTGATAAGACAAGTAGGTATAATGTTTCGACAAAATTTGCATTTTGAAAAGTTACTTTACACGAAATTGAAGAAATAACGCACACACTCGCAGAAAAGCGCGAAGCAGCACTGTGCTGTGTTTCGCTGCTTGAGTGAGGGTACCGTAGACAAAATCCGGATGAAAGGGGGGGGTTTAAAGGTTGGCAGCGCACTTGTGACTCCACTGGTGTCGCGTGTGTCCATGGGCGAAGGGAATCCCTTACCATCAGGTGATCCGATTGCTCGTCTGCTACCTATCACATAAAAAAATCCTACTTTGTGTTCGTTTTTTAGATATTTCATTGAGAAAAAATATAGAGTTATTTTTATACCTGAAATCAAAAGATTTTGACTTCTTTATGCCCTGTATGGATCAGAATGCCAGAGGATTGCATACGACAGAGAGATGGATGTGTGGCGTGAGGAGAATGGACAAGATAAGGAATGAGAATATTAGAGGGAGTATAAAAGTGGCCCCCATCATTGATAAAATGAAGGCAAATCGTCTTTCTTGTTAAAGCCATGTAATCAGTAGAGGGGAAGAACAAGTAACCAAAAGAGTGATGAGTATAAATGTAAGTGGGTGGAGGAACAGAGGACGGCCGAAGAGGATATGGATGGATTGTGTGAAGAATGACATGATGGGAAAAGGAGTGGATGATTCGATGACGAATGACAGGGACGTATGAAAAAAGAACACATACTGCAACGACCCCAGATAACCTGGGAAAAGGGCAGGAGGATGATGATGATAAAGATTTTAGTCGTATTACCTACCTACCTAACCATGGCTCAGTTGCTCTGATTTCCTTAATTTCGTTGCAACGGCAGACGGCAATCGCTCGTGAGGTACCTGACAGACAATCCAAATACTGAGTCATGGTCTAAACATATCCTAGGGTTCGAAGAGTTTTGGATGAAACTAACACTGACACGCTGAGGAGATGAAGATGATGGAGTGATAGGCCGGTAAGTAGGTATTTCTATCAACTTTGTAGAACAATAAAAGTAGGTATTTATTAATTAACTAGCTTTTGCCCGCGACTTCGTCTGCGTTCACATAATATCTTTATAAATTATAGCCTATGTGTTATTCTGATCTATAAGCTACATTACTGTAAAGTTTCATTAAAATCCGTTTAGTAGTTTTTGCGTGAAAGAGGAACAAACATCCATCCATACATCCATCCAAACAAACTTTCGCCTTTATAATATTAGTAAGGATTAAACCTTCAAGAAAAGAGCGTACTCCCTTTTAAAAAGGCCGGCAGCGCACCTGTGACGTGGCAGATGCTTACCATCAGGTGATACTTTGCTGGTCTGCCGCATATATCATAAAAAAAAATGAATTCAATACTCTACAGCACTGTCTGCCGCGAGTCCTTACGATTTTAGTAAGTTAGCGGTGCCGCCTTTAATTATTGCACGTCTTCTATCAGTAAGTAAGTCTTCTTCTTCTTCTTCAGCAGCAGCATGTATTTGCCCACTGCAGAGCAGCCTCTCCAATTTCTCTCCGATTTCTCTCCAATTTCTTATCTTCGGTTTTCCTAGACCACGCTACTCCAGCTTGAGCCTTGATGCCACTGGACCATCTGGCAGTTCCGCCAACACTCCTCTTTCCATCTCTTGATCTCCATTCAAGGACATCCTTGCTCCACCTCTCATCACACCTTCTACACACATGGCCGGCCCACACCCCTTTCAGTTTTGCGGCTCGATACCCTACGTCACTTTTGTGCGTTCCCTGATCCTGATGTTGCGCACTCTGTCTCGTAAGGATATACCGAGCATGTTGGATGGTATTTGAGCAGTAAGTAAGTACTTGCGGCCAATCGGCAAAAACATTAATTTGGTATCAGACATAGAGTCCGCGCCATCAAAAAAGTCCCGTGAAAAGCGCGCTTCAGTCGTCATAAATATTCAAATTTGAGCTTTACGTCTACAACAAAGAATCTATTTTAGCGTGGACTCTAGTTATGATTCGAGATTTCGAATTATGCCCAATGCGACTTGGTGACTCAGAAGCTGCCAAACAATGGCTGGATTAATAATAATAATATTATAATAATAATTCTCACAACATCTCATAAGTTGACCTGATTCCGTACTAAGTAGTTTAAGCACTTGTGTTACAGATATCAGACAACAGAGGAACACAAATATATATTTAAATACATATATTACACCCAGACACTGAACAAACACAAGTGTTCATCGCACGAATGTTTGTCCAGGGTGGGGATCGAACCCACGACCTTTGGCGTAAGACGGTATTTGACTATTTTTTTTTCATTTGTGTAATCAAAAGACCTCTCAATGATAAAAGCATCGTTGAAAGAATTACTTGATTCTCATTTAAACTACCTGAGATATCATAACTTTAAAATCCCATTATTTTGGGCAAACCCAAAACGCTCCATACAAATGGCTACAGAGATGTGACGTCACACGACAGTATTTTGTATGCATTTCATTTGAATTTTGTATGGTAGCTATATCAAATGTTTCGTTTATGTCAATGGTTCCATTATAATAGTTGGTGTAAATTATATGGGTTTTTCAATGGTATAATTATTTTTAAAAAATTTCATACTTTGAAAATGGACTTGCCCATGAATCTTTGAATGACCATAAAACCGGCTAGACGTTATATTTTTAATTGAGAATTTTTGCTATTCGCACATATTTACCTATATTTTGATAAAATATTTATATTTTGTAAAATCTCGAGCTTAGTCAAATACCCTATTGCGCCATCCGGTCAGTCCACTCTGAGCAGATTTGCAATACCAAATAATAAACTGGTCAGTGGATTGGACAATAAATTTGTAGTTTCAGAACGCCTTGGTCAGATTCAATAGAAGTAGTTAGCACTGGTACCTGACTAACAATTCATAAGGAAGTACCTATTTACTCGCTATTCACTGAAATATAGTCGACTTCATATAAACATTTACCGTGGGAGAGCCACGCTTCGGCTTGAAAGGGCCTGCTCGACCACAGCCCCACAGAAAAGCGGCGTGAAGCAGCAATGTTTTGCTGCGTGAGTGAGGGTACCGGAGAGGCCCAATACGGTGGAAACGGTGGTATAAAGGTTGGCAGCTCACTTGTGACTCCTCTGGTGTCGCGGGTATCCATGGGCGGAGGCAACCACTTAACATCAGGTGATACATCGTCTGCCACCTATCACATAAAAAAAACTCGAATTCAATGTCAAGTGCACGAGAATTGGTTGAACTAATTAGGTTGGCGCAGCGACCCAAAGTGAGCCTTAGTCTCCGATAATAAGAGTCTCCATCTAGGTAGGTCCTGTGCCACCTCCTACCAGTCATCCGCCAGAAGTGTACGCAAATCCTTTTCCACCTCGTCTTTCCATCGGTACCTAGGACAATTGCCCATCTGGTGCGAGAAAATAGCAAATTTGTTAACAATGGTTCCGGAAGCGAACGCAGTAAAAGATTTCGAAGGAGGGTAGACCGATATCACCGATATGTCTTCCAGTAGGTAGGTACTTACCCGCAAAAAACTTCAGCACCATCACCGAAATATCGGAAGCTATACTCGTTTCGCTTTACCATGATAACCCATGACAGATGTCAAAATCTATACATTTTTCACGTTAGTCTCTTTCTAACGTGTGACACACATATAAGTCTGTCCTGCTGTCACCGATATCATGATAAAGCGAAAGAAGTACCTATAACCTAGAATAAGGAGTCTATGGACTGGTAGCAATCTCGTTACACACTATTCTAAAAGTCTTCAGATATCTATATACTTATTTACTTACCCTCCAAACGATCTTGTTTTGTGATGCAGAAAGTTCTTAGAGTGCAATTAAGAATGAGATATTTTGTAGCAATGGACCCAGGTCCATAAGTTAGTTAACGGTTCGCGATTCTAGTTTATTTTAATATCGTACGGTGTCACCTTTTCGCTCATAATTTTGCGATAAACAGAGGGTGGATGGCTGAACTCTTAGAAACTCTTTCTATGGATATTGGGAGAAAAAAATCATTTTCATATCTATTATTTTCTATCATTATTTTGTCATTTTTAAATTATTCAGTCAATTTTGACCGTGAGAGAGCCACGCTTTGGCATGAATGGGCCGACTCGACCGGAGTGATACCACGGCCTCACCGAAAACCGGCGTGAACCAGCACTATGCTGTGTTTCGCTGCGTGAGTGAGGGTCACGGAGGCCCAATCCGGGGGAAGGGAGGGTTTAAAGGTTGGCAGCGCACTTGTGACTCCACTGGTATCGCGGGTGTCCATGGGCGGCGGCTATCGCTTACCATCAGGTGATTCGTCTGTTCGTCTGCCACCTATGACATAAAAAACATTACACAAAATACACCCTAACGTTTAGGTTTGCCTACTGGTTTGTTTTTTTTTAATGATATTGCTCTCATTTAATTGGTTTTTATTTTCAATGCGGAGGTGGATTCTATAGTTAAGGTGACGGGTAGGGCACATTAGCGACGCCAATCGATTTTAATTTTTAGCTACTAAACCGGATCTATTTTAAACAATTTCGGGGTTACAACCTCTGGGCAAACACTTATACTATTTATTAAATAACCATGCACAAATTTAGAGTCCAACGCGTACGCGATAAATTGATTCACGCCAAAAGCGGCCATTTTTGGCGTGAATAAATTTTTCGCGTACAAAAGCCGTCCCAACATTTGTGCATGGTTATATGTAGAATATCAAATAGTATAAGCGTTTGCCAAGAGGTTGTAACCCCGAAATTGTTTAAAATAGGTCCGGTTTAGTAACTTTGGCGTCGCTAGTGTGCCCTACCCGTCACCTTAATACAGAAATTAGATACACGAGTAGGGTCATCTGTGAACAGGCATCTTTTAGGCAAACGCGTATCATCCTAGACCTCATCGTCGCTTTCCATCAGGTGCGATTGTGGTCAAGCGTTAGCCTATCATCATCATCATCATCAGCAACCCACACTCATCCACTGCTGGACATGGGTCTCCCCTAATGCACGCCACTGCTCCCGACTTTCGGCCACTCTCATCCAGCCCACACCAGCCAGCCTTCGAATGTCATCATCCCATCTTGTCGCAGGGCGTCCTACACTACGCTTACCGAGTCGCGGTCTCCACTCAAGGACTTTACGGCTCCAACGGCTGTCAGTTCTGCGGCTAATATGACCAGCCCGCTGCCACTTCAGTTTGCTAATTCGGTGGGCTATGTCGGTGACTCTGGTTCTCTGTCGGATTACATCATTTCTGATGCGGTCCTTCAGAGATACTCCGAGCATAGCCCTTTCCATAGCTCTTTGAGCGACTTTGAACCGGTGGACTAGTCCAGCCGTGAGTGTCCACGTCTCGGCACCGTAAGTCATGACCGGAAGCATAGCCTATAGACCGAAATAAAAAAAATATAGGGTATAATAATAAGGCTTCACTGCCACTTTACATTGTAGCGTTAATCCCTACTTTCTACCGATTCTTAATCATACCTTGCTTTAGAAAGGTAATCATGAATAAGCTTGCCATTACACTGGCTTGCATTTTAATGATGACTAAACACTTTATTTACATTTATATTTTATCACAGGATCGCCTCCGAACAGATTTAATATTTTAGGTGCTAATTGTTATGGAGTACCTAATGTTAGGTAAGTAGCACGTACTTTCAAGGTGAGACTTCTCATCAGTTCAACGAACATGGCGAGAACACATTAGGATCGAAATATTATCTTGCCCTTACTCATCTTTTGTATACTAGTATTGATTTTATCATTATCATCATCATCATCAGCAACCCACACTCGTCCACTGATGGACATAGGTCTCCCGATTTTCGGCCACTCCCGTCCAGCCCACACCAGCCAGCCTTCGAATGTCATCATCCCAACTTGTCACAGGGCGTCCTACACTACGCTTACCGAGTCGCTATGTATGTCGAGTAGTTTATCATTATGGTCAACTCTATTTATGTAACTTTTGAGAATTAGCGTAGAATTCAATATACAGCTTCAATCAGTTGTTTCCCCAGCAGACACCTGCAACTCCGCCGACTTCGCTGATCTCGCAACTGCGATTCATGAACGGCGATCTCTCACCATCAGGTGATCTACTCGTGGATTTTGATCAGAAGTTGTGCGAAACCACTTTTAGTCGATGTGGTGTGCCGGACGTTCCCCTTGGTACCTTGAACAATGTGCACTTGTACCTTAGCTCATTGTTCTTCCATTAGGAGGTGTTAGTGGCGTTAGTTCACACGGCTACCTGAGCGGGGTCAGGCATTGTGCTGGAGGGCGTTCGCCCCGCCACGCGCCGACCCCGCATGTCAGGCTAAACTGGACTTGAGGTCCGAGGTCTTTTGATGAGTTGGGTTCGGACTATGAGTAAGTGGTACCTATTAAGATATCTAGCTGCTGAAAGACTTATACTGAGTGTGAGTCAGCTGAGAGTCATAAATTCACATCGATTACCAAGACTAAAATTTACCCATAAAAATGCTATTAAGTAATCTTTAGTCGAAATTTTCAAATCCGGATTAAGTTTCAAGTTAAGTTGAATCCTTTTTTTTGGAGTTTGAATTTGTCTTGTTGTCATCGAGTTGCGAAGCGAGCACCGAATCTACGGTTTAGTATGCAATGACATGACCTCACTAAGTGCTCAAATATCGTTACATAGAACAAATAGACTATTTAACGGAACGCGTGTGGGGAGACACGATAGGATATACTTCGTGGGTCACGATCTCTTCTATATCAATGTAATCTAGAGCCGAACTTTATTTTGTGCTCAAACTGCTCTTAACGGGTAGAAGGATCTATCAATTTCATTCAGAAGCAGGCCTCTTGTGAATGAATGAGAGAGGAGCTTCGGACAGAGGAATGACTGCGAATAAAGCAATAGGACAAGTTAATTAGGGAGGGATGACGAGGCAAACCTTTGATAAATAGAGGGCACGAATAGAATAACAATAAGAGTATTGTTGGGAAATTGAATCAAAGTGGAGGTCGATTTTTGTGTTTTCAAAGAAATGCTAGTACCATTTTCACACCTTTTCGTGACTGTCTGTACATTAATTTTATATGTAACCCAGTACTACAATCTGTCAAATTATACCTCAATTTATTGATATTTGGACCAAAGGTCTATAGAAGAAAGACCAACTCGGATACTTAAGTGTAACAGCAACATGGCTAGTCGTACCTATTAATTTTTATGACTTTTGGATCATGATAGATTCGCATTATAAGTATAAATAATCCAGAAGACTCGAATTCGAACCTAGCACCTCATTAAGGCAAACGTATCCACTGAGCTACCGTATAATTAGTATTTTAAGTAGTTTTTTAAATTTTCGCGTTGCATTATAACTATAATTAATCAAGACGGGATTTAACACGATATTTATTAATGTGATACAACATTGTGTTCTCACAAATTTTACTCGAAGTTTCGGCTACGTTACAGCAGCTGTGGTCACGAGCGAACTGACGTCCGCGTGAGTACACATGTTGTATCACATAATAAATATCGTGTTAAATCCCGTGTTGATTAATTATACCGTATAATTGTTTGCTGATATACGTTATATGTAGTTATCTCTTCATCTTAGCGTGTAATTCCTAGTTGCATCCAAAGCTGTCACTCTTCTCTGACCATGTTTCAGGATTTGGGGAGTCTCGTAATTACAATGAAGCGACTGCCGTCTGACCTTCGCAACCCCTTAACAGGGGAACCAGAGCAACTGAACCTTGGTAGGTAGGTATAACTTTTCAGACACTGTCCGGAACGTGCAGGTTTCCTCACTCATGATGCTTTTCCATATAGCCGAGTAGAAATGGTATGGTAGAAATACGCATCGATTTGTAAAATCCAGAGATGCAAGCTCGGATTCGAACCCCCCGTGTGGAAGGCTTGTTCTGAACCACTGACTGGGCTACCATCGCTCACCTTATATCTATGTGAACAGTTATATTTGTAACCCCCGACGAAAAATCATCGTAGATCCCGAACGGATGAATCGATTTGGTTTTGTTTTTTTTGCTTGAAAGGTGAATTGATCGGGAGTGTTCTTAGCTATGTTAGATAGAAATTGATCCAAGATGGCCGCCGCTACAAAATGTCAGATTAACATATTGTATGACAACCCAGGGCGGCATCCTAAGTCTATGGGCAACCCCCGTTGATAAAGGTATCGAATTTTTAGCTATCTACCTATAGCTATACCTGTACTATGAACATTTTTGCTTAAATAATGTCGCGTCGGGGGACCGCTCTTTATCTACCTATGAAATGTGTGCTTTAACAAAACGTTATGCTAATATGTATGTAGAGTGCCCCCCACGCGACAATATTCAACCAAAAATTATCATACGTAGGACAGTCAACAACAGTTTCAATTTATTTTTGAACTTTTTAAATTTTTTATAGATATTTATTTTAAACATACCGCTTGTGGTTATCTTTTCGAAGCATCATTCAACAAGTTAAAAGTAGGCAACATCAAAGGCTCCGAATAACGGGAGGACCTCGGCGTGTGAAATTTTTTAATCTTTGCTCTTTGAAAGTGCACCAGCTCGGCGGATATTTGCATATAAAAGCTATAAGAATTAGACACGCGGAGAGGAGGATAATAGAGGCTGGGCACGTTTAGATAGATATATACTGTTTATTGCGTAACGCATCTACAAGTTTATAATATTATCTATTCAGTGAATTTAGCCGTTCTTATATAGGCCGTTTATATTCGCCATTGATCTATCAGAGTAGGGTTGTCGGCTCAGAATAGTTATTATTCTAAGGTTATCAGTCTACTGCAACAATGGATCTTCTACATGCTCACCCCATTTCTTTCAAGGTTGTCGGTCTGTAAGCAATGTAAGCCAGACAGACAGATGTAGCCATACATCAAGTTATTACAATCCGTCAAATTTCCTTATCGATATTAAACTAAACACCGACTAAGATCAGAAGGCACTTCAGTGACATTGGCATGGGGGCGCTATTTTTTCAATGGGAAATGTCAAAAGCACTGACACAGCGCAAAGGAAACAGCGTTGGTTCCGACTATTGCCACGAGCCAAATAACCGTGATCGGACTGTAAACGCGTTTGACATGTGAGAATCAATTTTAGACAGATTGTTGTGTGTGTGGCCTTGTGGAAAAGTACCTTTAATTGTACAACCTTACCATAAGTACCTTACCAACGCGAAATATTTTTAAAAGGAGGCTTTTTTAGTCATCCGATATTCATTCGAGTGGATATAAGTAGGTCATACCTAGTTGACGAGGTCTTCAGGTAAACTTGCTTCCCATAAAGGTTAGATGAAGTGTAAAGCGTTAACAAAAGTATGAAAAATTCAAAAGAAATGTTCAAAATGGGCCCGAGAAAATCCGAAAAGGCCACCTCAGAACAATATTACTCCTAACGGAGGGTCTGGAAAATCAACCATAATGCCTGACTTAGTTTGTCCCGCTTTATCATGATAATTTCCTCTTTTGCCATGACAACCCTACGTCAAAGTGAACTAATCAAGTGCGGATGGATTTTTGAATGAAAGGACTTTGATCTAGATAAGATTCTCAATTACGATACAACTAATCGCATCACCTATTTTGTCCTCCCATAGCAACCCGGGGAGGACAAAGTACAGGTGATGCGATCGCAGGAGCGATATTTGGTGATAAAAATTGAAATGATTACATTTATATCTCATTCTTCAAAATGACTTCTTTGAAACATCGACGTAAAGTTTCGGATCTGGTTTTGTTGCATAAACTCGTTCATGGTAGCTTGAGTTGTCCTGGTCTCCTACAACAGGTTGATATATCCGTCCCTTACCACAACCCCAGGCATCCTTCTAGAAATCTCTTTAGTTTGCCTCATTGTAGAACCAACCTGGGTAGGTGTGCTCCTTTATACCGGTGTATGCGCTCATATAATGACTATAAAGGATCATAACATAGATATTTTTCATGATTCCATCCATACATAGGTATAAGCGGAAGTGTAATGATAAGCTGAAGGATTGTGAGTTGTAGATAAAAATTAATACTTAGTAGATAATTTACCTAATATAACTATATTTTAGTCGTAATTAAGTTCAATAATGCTGTATTTACCTACAATAGGCATATCCTTTAGTTAAGGCATCCTTGTACTGGTATTGTATGTGCAAACTGATATGTTGTTGGTAAATCTTTATCAATAAATAAATAAATAAATATCTAATGCTATAATGGGTAACGAGCATGCTTGTTGTAAATGTTCTCAGTTGGACACTCTTGGGAGTGTGGTCGTGGCTGTTTATGGACAGGGTTGCGGCTCGCCGTCGCTACTGGCTTCCATGGCAGCTGCACATCGCGCGATGTCTCTGCATTATTGTGGGCTTTGTGCGTACCGAACGACCTACATTACTACACCTATATTGCACTGCGGTCGACTGCGTACCTGGATTGTTATGCCACATAGACAGCAACAATCATGTCAAAGTCATGCCAATGCCAACCACAGAAGAACTCATTTCAGAAGGACTTTGTCAGGATATCTCTGCGGGCTCGATTTCTGATTTCAACACAATTTTTTGTTGATGAAACAGATATTTGACTTGGGTAATTGGGTTGGGTGTTTATGGTAGCTTCGTTGTTTCTGGTTACCATAATATAAGGGTAAACTTTAGTTTGGAATCAGGTCAATGTATGTGATGTCCCATTTTATTGTATTTAGCAATTTATTCAAGGTCTTAAGGCCCAAAGTCCTTTTTAAAGTCAAAAACAATTGATTTCTATTGTGTCTGATGTCTGGGCCTTATAAAGTTAAAAATATGAGTCCTATCCTGTACATCCTAAGAGTATGAATGACTACGATTGTAACGTTGTAACGCGGTCGAAACGTCTAGCAGTAAGTACTACAATGTATTTATCTATTTTCATCGTTTCGATATATGAATTTTCGTATGAATGACGTCTAAAACAGCCGAGCAGAAGAAAATCTAGGATGCATTTCACCGTGTACGGGTATATTGCACTTGAGGATACATAAAATGGTCGTAAAATAAATGTATCGTAGCGGTAAACGTTTGACGGGGCGGGGTGCGCGGGCGATGACCCGGCTTACGAGTGCATTTGCGCAGTGACAGCACAACCCCCCTCCCCCCTCCCACGTGCGTGCACGCACCTGAGCGATTCTCGAAATCGTAAATCTGGACAAGTGCGAGTTTGAGGGTTCTGTACAACAGGGTAATTGTAAACTGTGAAAGCCTTACAAATGCTTCAAGGGGACGTGAGCTTCAACTCGTATAACCGTATAATAATATTAGAGCGATCGTAGCTTAGTGGATAAGAACGTGCGCCTCCTTAACTGGAGGTCGTAGGTTCGAATCCGAGCATGTACCTTTAGACTTTTCAAATCGATGTGCGTATTTCTATCATTCGGCGGTCAAACACAAAGTTTAAGTTTCAGTTGCTTTGTGTAGGTAATTTGTTTGTTTGCTCCAAATAAATATTTTTCATTTCAACATCGTGCAGAGAGTTTCTCAGTTTGTAAAATAATATTCTGAACGTTTGATCTTGGTCCAGTTGGTCTGGTTTCCTCGTTTAAGGGTTGTGAATGTCAGACAGAAATCGCGTCATTGTAAATATACTTTTCAATTCTTGAATCATGCGATGGTCCTAGCGTAACCCGGGCTCCGTGGTTTTGGACTCAACTGGGAATGATAGTTGACACGATGAGATGACAATGAACCATAAAATTATAATCCTTACTATTATTGTTGTTATGAATTGAAGTCCGCATCTCCTATTAGCTTTACTCAAAGCCTATAATAGTTATAAAATAAGGTTAAATAACTAAAACCCGACTACCGAAAAACACGCTTTAAACAGTACGAAACAAGAAAATTGTCCCTGTTGAAATTATTATGCCGTATTGCCGTGGTCGTATGCTACATTGATTTTATTTTATTATTATAATGAATCTGTTTTGCTACAGGTGGCATACGACCACGGCGATACGGTATAATAATTGCAGCAGAGACAATTTTCTTGTTTCGTACTTTTTAAAGCGTGGTTTTTGGTAGTCGGGTTTTAGTTTTTTAACTTTATTTTTATTTGACAATTTTTTTAGTTATGTAAATAAATGACCCCACACGGTACCGTCAAACATTTTTTTTAGTTCCTTACTCTAAGTTCCCTAAAAGGGCGCTGTAGTAAATTAAAATTACATATTTGAAATGTGCTAAAAAAGCTCTTTCATTTGATACACCACATGGTACCGTCAAGCAAAAATGTTAAGTCTAAGTAAGTCTAAGTCCCCTAGAGGGCGCTATAGTCAATTTAACGTTTCGTCATGTCACCTATAACCAGAAGACTATTAAGATGTTTCTAAAGACACCTCATTTGTTCAAATATAATAATGCGTTTAGAAGTTATGAGGGTACAGATGAACAACCATATATACATACATACAGGTCAAAATCATAACCCTCCTTTTTGCTTCGCCGTAGGCAGGTAAAAATATGGAAAATTTCTCTCACAATCAGTCTTTACAAAATGACTACAAATCTAAATAACTAAAATATTTAAATATTTTACAACATCACATACATTCATATGACTTCGAGATAGGTAACTCAAGCACCTGTGATACGGATGTCCGAACCAACAGCGGAATTACAAATATATACATATAATACTTTTATTTTTTAAATCCATACTTATTATTCATAGAAAACACCCAGAACCATACAAACAGACATGTTCATGCACACAAATGTTTGTACTGTGCTGGGTTCGAACCCGAGGCAGCGCTCACTACCACTGATCTAAACGTTTGCCTTTAGCAAACCTCCGCTTTTCCTACAGCAATACGGAACCCTGAAACGCCAATTATGATTGATATGGCGCTTCGATACGAGAAGAAAATGTCCGAATTGCTAACTAAATCGAATTCGGGTTTATTGACGAAGACTGGAATCTAGACTTGATAAAAACTCAGCGATTAACGTTTCAAGTTTTACAAATGACTTTAGTGTCTTATTCGGTTTTATGTGTTTTATGGTGCTTTTGACTCGAGGCCGCGGTGTGCCGACTTTCCACAGAGATGATCAATGGATTCAAAGTGCCAACCTTTCAAAAACCTTAAAACTTCTTTTTTGAAGAACCTTATACTTAAACAGTATGAGGTTCTTCAAAAAATCTACGTAAGTAGTGGTTCGGGAAAGCCTTTGAAAGGCAGTTCATTTCACAGTTCGCGGGAGAACATTTCTCTGGTAGATACCGTAATAATATTGGAACCATAGATTTAAGTGTTTGGAACCAATATGTGAGGGTGTACTCCTTGCTGTCGACGAATGCATAATAGCATTATGACGCTGCACTATCAGGCGAACACACGTATGGAGACAAAATCTCGCTTTGAACTTAAGGTTTTATCGAAAACAATTCAAAAAGAGATATTTTTACCATGAGAAAAATTGTCGCTCTAGTGTCGAGTTGGATTTGGATAAGATGGATATACTGGAGACGGCGTACATATGTAACGCGGACACAAGTGGGCGCCGCGACAGACAACAATGGCTGCCAGGTCGCGACACCAGGCGCGGACAGGTCGGAACCAAGGGATTAACGGAGGTCTCTACAGCCTTAGATGTTGATGAGGTGAATAAACTTGTTGGTGAGGTTATTTGTATTGATTATAGTTTTCTGGTTTCCGCGATCTCTTTTGGCCGCATCATTATCCTTTCTGTATGACCCAAAGGTTGACTGGTAGAGAATGCCTCTTGGCATTAAGTTCGCTTATTGTATACATTTGTGTATTATATTGTGTATTACATTTTGTGCCATAAAGTAAATAAATATATATAAACACTGGAGATAGAGTACATATGCAACTAGGACACAAGTCGGCGCCGCGACAGACAACAAAGGCTGCCGTGTCGCGATACCAGGCGTGACAGGGTTGCACCTATGGTTTAACCGTAGGTACTCTCTCCAGCCTTAGAATTTTTTGCTATTTTCTTGAAGGTTTGACCTGTGTTTGCCACCTCAATAAACACTTAACGATTTTTTACACTTTCGTAGTGGGCTATAACATAAACTTATCTTTCGTAAGATGAACACTCAAGTTTTTTCCCTGAAGGGGTGTTTTAAAATATGTATTTAAGTGTTTTTTGTGTTGCCTCATTGATTCTGATACCCTTAACAAGTGCTTACAGTGGGATCGAGGTTGGGTGTATTTTTCTGAATAAAGTTAAATCCCCCCCTTTCTTCCCCTGACTCCGGCCCCGCAGCACGTTGTTTGCGCAGCAACCTGCGCGAGCGCAACTCAAACACGCGCTAGGAGCTCTTTCACACACCACTTCACTTTTTTACCTTAACCTGGCCCACAGGTTCCCAAACTTTTTGGTTGAAGACCATTTGCTATTATATTAAGCTGGACCTAACCGTTATGGAATAGGTTGACACCTGCAGATTCTGCAAGAAAAAGGATGAGTCACCTTTGAGCGTCACCCTGGGCAGCTACCACATGGAGGATGTTAAAGCTATCGCTCCCAAGGCCCGTGGGCATGGGAGACGATCACTTTAGAGGGAGCGGAGATCACAATAGATCAAATAAGGGCGCAGTAACCATTCGGCAATAAAAGTTCCCCACACTAAAAAAAAAAATACTATTATTTATAAAGACAGATTATAGAGTTTCCAAATATATATAGTTTTGTATACGTTACTAACAGTCGTTAGAGCGCGCGCGCGCGAAAAATTCGCGAAACGATTTGCAAGCTTGGCACTCTAACGCATGCGTTCATAACTACAGGAGCCCAATTCTCGTGCTTGTGACATTTATTTTCATACGACATATATCACTAAAACATAGTTTTTTTGTATAGTTTTCAGGTGATATCCGCCATGTTTTCAAAATATCACAAGCATTAGAATTTTGCTACAGGCAATTGAAGGGATAAATATTTATTATAGGCATAGTATATTGGCTCTCTACAGCCTGATGGTAAGCAAGAGAAGAGAATAAGTTGCAATTACAACGGAAGCAATGTCAAGGCATCACCTCCGTATATTATATATGGATTTAATCTAAAATTTCATTGCGTTTAGGCTTACTTATATTTGATCTAAGTATTTTAGCTTTTTAGGGCGAAAGCCTTTTGCGCTCACCTATAGCCCGGAGTCCTTTAAAAAACCATCACATACGCTTCCACAAGGAACCGACCGACAAAAAAGTAACGCATTGGCAGTTGGTCGAGACTTATAGGGAGCGCAGCCCACTTTGGGCATCGATGTTTTAGTCTGTGTCTGTTAGCTGCGCCCGCGACCGCGATGGTGCGGCGGCGCGTGGTGTGTGGTCGGCTTCTTGAAACGAATTATAAACAAGGCGTAACAGTAAAATAATTACGATAACATCCCATTACAGACTTCTTTTTACTGACTTGAAATATTATCGTAACTTTGGAAAAATATCAGCGACATGTCGGTTTTGATCAATGTTACTTCTTGTATGTGATAGATGGCTGACGAGCAGGCGGATTGCCTGATGGTAACGGGAATAGACGCTAAGATGAGGAGGATGAGGTCACCGCCGCACGGGGATCTCGCATACATCGACTTGGAGACATATTTTAGATTTACTCGTATGACTTAGCGTCTCGTGACGAGCGCACGATTTCTACTGATTTTCCTTCGACAAACGAAATTCCGCATTTTTTAATTATTCGACTGCAACAAGTGACGCCACCCACTCGTTGGTCGAGTGACTTAAAGCGAGCGGTAGAAGCAACGTCAAAATAGTTGTCAACAAACAAAATATTATAAATTTCAAAACTTTGATTTGACTGATTTTGACAGGTGACATTCATAGTTTTTGGTGACAAAAAAGCAAAGATTTTCATATTCAGCCAATAATCTATGGTTTTTGCGTTCCGTTTGCAATGCGGAAGTTACCCGTTGTTATAAAATTCTGCATGGAAGGGTTAGAATGTCAATTTACCGTATTATATTGGCAACATCGAAATCGAATGATTCAAAAATAGGGAAAATCGGCTTCATGCGACTTAGAAGGCGAATGTGACTTACGTCGCATGCGACGACGCTAAGTCATACGAGTGAATCAAAAATAGAGCTCCTGATTCGGTATTAAATACGAGTAGCTCAAGCACTTGTGTGTGGTATATTCGTAATATACCAGACAACTGAGGAATTACAAATATAATACTTAAATAAGGTTTAAGTAAGGTACTTAAACACGCCGTGGCTAAACAAGAATGTGTTTTTATTACTGTGTTTTTGTGACCTTATACCATGTTTTAGCAAATAAATTTATTTGGATTTGTATCATCATGTCATGTTATGTATTTCATAAATCTTGTGAAATCTATGGCCGGAATTGCAGAAATCCTAATAGACTGGTGTATTTTGATACTCCGAGGACTATGCATAATGACAGAAGCTGTTTGACAATGTTTTTAATAATACTTATTCCTAGCGAGTTCAAGGAATTGAATAGTAGACAGGTTAAAGCGTTCACTAAAAAAATGGATCTTGTCAAAGACTTTTTATGATCTCAAACAGTTTTTGGGTCAAAAATTCTAGGTCTATTGTTACATGAAAGGCCATTAACTATGTTGTCAAATTTTATATCATCATCAGCCCATTTAAGTCCCCACTGCTGGGGCACGGGCCTCTCTCAATCACATGAGGGGTAATTGCCATACTCACCACGCTTGGGAGACGGGTTGGCGAGGGAAATTTTATATATTTGTCTAAAATAGTTGCATGCCTTATTGTATCGGCAAAACAAGAATGTGCTTTTATTACTGTGTTTTTGTGACCTTATACCATGTTTGACCTTGTATCATGTCATGTTATGTAAGTATTTAATGTCTTTTTCAAAAAGGACACACTGAGCGTTTTGTCTCGGTTGCGTCATAAGTCCGCTCGTATAGAGTACCTACCTAACCTACCTATAACTACTAATGTAAGATAAACTAACTACTGACTTTTGCTTCCTGAGCAAACTTCGCCGAGTGTGAAATTTCATCAAAATTTTCGCAACATAAAGTGTTTACGTAGTTACGTACTCCATTAATTTCGTTAACCACTCCGTCACATCAGCTAACTTCGTCCGTGAAGTTAGGCTGCCACCGCTATCACCATTAATAGGGGTCTGGTTCAGTGCGACAAGTTTATTCCGTAAACTCTTTGACATTTTTCTGTTGGATGGTCAAATCATTACTGAAAGCGAAAGAGGGCTGCGAATGAAGCCATCATTCGTGGGGACACTTTTAGTGCGTTCACACTGAATCTAGAAATTATATTATCGCAGCGTAAACTTTAGGTACAGAAACTTTTGTGTAGGAAGGTACTTTTTTAGGGTTCCGTAGCCAAACGGTAAAAAACGGAACCCTTATAGATTCATCATGTCCGTCCGTCCGTCCGTATGTTACAGCCACTTTTCTCGAAACTATAAGAACTATAATATTGACACTTGGTAAATAGATGTATTTTGTCAACCGCATTACGATTTTTACACAATAATTGAAAAAAATAAAAAAATGGAGGGTCTCCATACTTGAAACTGAAACTCAAAAATTTTTTTTTCATCAAACCTATACGTGTTAGGTATCTATGGATAGGTCTTTAAAATGATGCTGAGGTTTTTAACATAATTTTTTTCTAAACACAATATTTTGCGCTCCCAAAGTAGTAAATTGTGTCCCCTACCTATGGTCTAAGCATACTCTGGGCTCCAAAGCAACAGCTTTGGACGCAACCTGGAATTACACGCTAAGATGAAGAAAAAGAAGATGTAGCATCACTGTGCATCTTCTTTTGCATATAAAATGAGAAGTGTTCAGAGGAGCTGTTCCAGCTGAAAATGTTTACCATCGTACATCATGTCATAACGCCAATTTCTATCCACATTTGATAGAGTTAATTACTATAATCTGGACATCTTTAAGGCAAGAGTGAACAGGCATCTTTTAGGCAAACGCGTATCATCCTAGACCTCATCGTCGTTTTCCATCAGGTGACCTGGTGACCTTCAAGAAAAGGGTGTACTCCTTTCTTAAGAGCCGGCAATGCATATGTGATACCTCAGGTGTTGCAGATGTCCATGGGCGGCAGTGATCACTTTCCATCAGGTGTGCCGCCTGCTCGTTTGTCCGCTATAATGTAAACAAAAAGATGCGATTGTGAAAATCTCTTACAGAGCGTGTCTCACTTTTTACCGCTCACAGTACCTGTGGAACCAGCTGCCACCGGTGCAGTTTCCGAACGGATCCAGGTTATTATTAAGAAAAAAGGCTTATTTCCTCCTTAAGAGCCGGCAACGCATTTTTGAACGTCGGGTGTTGCAGATGTCCATGGACAGCGGTGATCTACCATCAGGTTTGCCATCTGCTTGTATGTCCCTGTAATGTAAAAAAAATACAGCTGAAAGCCAGTAATTTTCGAAGCGCATTAGAAGCAAGTAAAAAAAAAATGAAGCAATAGGCTTCAAATACTGTTTAGTTTTCACAATCGGCTAGGTGTGTTGGTGCAGAGCAAAGCCCCTTCACGAGTTCATCGGCTCAGAATATAATGGATCTGCGGCGTGTGACTTTACGACCGGCGGTGCGCGTACGCAAATTTCCCAGCCATAGAACATGCCTGGATATTAGTTCGCAACTCACCTGCAGGTTTAAGTGCATGGCATTTATGTTAGTAAAAACTGACGGTGTGAAAGTTTATGACGTTTTTTTACCACGGCCAAGCCAAGAAGAAAGGGGTTTAGCAGCCAATATTGAGTGGTCGATTATTTTAAAACGATTACAACATTTCAATCGAATTAATGTAATTTATTTATTCTTTATTGCACAAGAACAAAAAGTACAATTGGCGGACTTAATGCTATACAGCATTCTCATTCTTTATGTCAATCAAGAAAACGAAGTTTTATAATTTTTCTCGTGTCTGGATGTGGCGAGAGTCTCACCCGGCTGTCGTCATCTGTTACCTACTAATAACAGATACTTACTCGGTATTCCATAATTTGTGAGTAGATAATCGGTGTGATTTGGCTAGCGTTTTTATTTATTTACTGTCATGATTTGAATGAGGGTCAATAAAATAATTAGGCTGGGTATAGATATTATAACAATACCATTACCTCATCATCATCGTCAGCCCATTTAAGTCCCCACTGCTGGGGCACGGGCCTCCCTCAATCACATGAGGGGTAATTGCCATACTCACCACGCTTGGCAAACGGGTTGGCGAGGGTTTTGATATAAATGCAGAGTTTTCCTTCTCTGGGTGCTGACGATCATGCCAGCAGCATTACCTTAGTCGCCTTTTACGACACCTCGGTAAGAGTGAGGGTGGCCTATTCTACTCTGCCGGGACCACACGGCGTATACCATCACCTACTTACGAAAAAATCAATTCCTAAAGTTACCGAAATAATGGGGGTCTCAAAAATCTGACCATTCTGAACGATCCAAAATGTATTCGGTAACTTCAGTGACTTACGAGTCCTACGAATACCTATTGAACATAATAGGTAGGTAGATAGGTACAATAGCAACTCTAACTTTAGCATCAGCTGGATTCGTGGTGTTCTTGGTCGCGTGGTCTCTATGAATAGTTTTTGGGTATCAGCTAAATACTTCAGACTTCGCTGGCTCGGCCACCTCGAGAGAATGGGAGAGGATCATGCAGTAAAAAGAGCGTACCTGGGACGGCCAAATGGTAGGAGGCCAGTTGGCCGTCTAAGGTACCGCTGGAGAAGCGTTGTCGAAAAGGATTTACGCGGACTTCTGGCGGAGCTGGCGCAGGACCGACATGGATGGAGACTCTTATTATTATAGATGTTTTTTTTTAATATAGTTGTGCTGATTCAGCTTTCACGACGCATACCTAATGGTTTACTAATACATTTCGTGAATTTTATGGTTATCTAAACAAGGTCTGTTTTCCTTATAACGGTTTCTGAAATATGGCACACCTAAAGCTACCGGACATTTGTTCTAAAGAAGTAAATTTACATCTTACAAAGCTCGCTGTTGTAGGGAAATATATTTTCCCCGGTAAAACGACATTGAATGAACCAGGAAAATTGCGACATAAACTAAGTGGACTTTTTCATATGCCCATAAAAATGTTTTACTGCGAAGGAAATAAAGACCACATTTACTTTCACATCCTCTGTTATTTCTAGATGATAATATTGAGATGCAATTTCACATCCGTGTAAGGATAGGTCTGAACTTAGTCTGAATCTAGATCCTAGAAAAAGCTTTGTTCATTAGCTTAACTAAAGATTTTCAGTGGATGAGAAGTGTGAACCTGCGCTTTTTAAATGGGAGGTCGCAGATGAAAATTCGCACCAACCTGAGGGTCTTATCTTTAAGCTTATTTGTTTTATAATAATATGGTGTGAATGAGAATTCCAAATGAAAAACCGCATTCGGCTAAATTTTCATACTATGGACGATTCTTAATGTAATACACGTTAAGAATCATCACGATCTACATAGCTGGTCTGATTCCCCTGTCTACGGCGCCGATGCGAACTTCAGGCCGTTTCTATCTTCCAGATTTCTCAAATCCTTGATCATGGTCCAAGCATACTCAGCCCCAGGATTGTAAGTCTTTGGACGCATCTAGGAATGCACGTTGAGATGACGATTAAGAGAATGATAACTAAACTAAGTATATATAACTAAGCTTCTTGTTAGCCACCTGTCGTCGCAATATCGACTAACTAATAAAATACATCTATAAAAACAAAATAAAGTCACACTTACGTCTGTAAATTTATAAACTGAAAGAAAGATAATACATTTATAGACCATCACAAAACACAACAAAATAGTTAACAGAGAAACAAATTATACTACAAAACGAGTCACAGTAGGGAAATAATAACATGACCTAGATTATAGTCATACTTACAAGATACCTAAAGAGAAGAGGTGTGTCAGGTCGGGACCTCATTTCACCTGCATTTGCTGCTACGGCATTATCTGCGGTACCGCAGGGTACCCTGTACCAGGGAACTCGGTACGGATGAAGTACAGGTAGGTAACTTAATATTAGGTATACTTAATTAGTAATGTGAGATGGTATGGTGTGGTATAAAAATTACAAACACCAGGTGCAAAATAAATGTAGCTAAATGTAGATTGGAGTGTTCCCCGCAAATCGGCAATGAAAAATATGGGTAGGGAAATTGCTTATTTAAACTAAGTGGAAGTCCTGCAAGCGCACATAAAAATGTTTTACTGCCATCGTTTCACTTACCTCTGTCCTGTGTTCCCGGGGAACAATTCTTTTCAGTTGTACTAGCTATATGCCTACGTATAAGCACGCTGCGTCCCTCGTGCGCAGGGTCAGGGCTAGCTCCAATTCCTTCCTGAAGATGATTGCAGACCGAGCGGCCTGTGTCTACCCACTGCAATGGTCATGGCGCATTGCATGCTAAATAGATTACTAATATACCTAGGATTAAGATGTTACTGATGGCCGTGTGGTCCCCGGCAGAGTAGAATAGGCCACCCTCACTCTTACCGAGGTGTCGTAAAAGGCGACTAAGGTAAAGCTGCTGGCATGATCATCAGCACCCAGAGAAGGAAAACTCTGCATTTATATCAAAACCCGTCTGCCAAGCGTGATGAGTATGGCAATTACCCCTCATGTGATTGAGGGAGGCCCGTGCCCCAGCAGTGGGGACTTAAATGGGCTGATGATGATGATGAAGATGTTACTAACAAAATATGAGCTATTGACTTGAAATTAATAATTACCAGATAAAATATTTAGGTACAAATAGCCACACAATTAACTCTTGTGTATCAGTCAATCAATCGATTATTTATTTGCAAGAATACAATACAATAAGGTGTTACAAATATTGGTGTGTTAGTATTCTGCCTGCAAGCAGACGTGCAAATGTTTGTTAGTAAGCTAGTATAAAAAGAAAAATTTAAAAATAGTCAATTGTCAAAAGTAAATTTGAAATACAACATTCGATAAATTCCTTAATGTTATAAAAAACAGTTGCATAGGAGCCAGTCATACAATTTCTTTCTAGACATATTTCCTTCCAGTATTTTAATATAATTTGGTAACAAATTGTAAGAGTTTATTGTCATGTTGTAAGCGTTTTTTTTTATATTTCTTTATTTTTAGGGGGCTGATACAATAGGTTTCCGAACTTTGATTTCTTTTGTCTCGTATAGACCTCGGCGTGTCTTGTAAGTAAAATAGTATTCATGGTTTTTGTCAAAAAGACAGAGATCTCTTATAAACTTCTCTCTTAGATTCAACATCTCACCTCAGCCATACATGTAGCTTCGGAGCCCATGGTACGTTTGGACCCTGATCCCAGATTTAGTAGAATAGGCTTCTTCTGGGTAAGCACGCTACATCTTAGACCTTATTGTCACTTTCCATCAGGTGAAATGAGGTCAAGTGCAAACCCAATTAATATATAAAAAAATTAAAGTTCAGAGCCATAGCCGTAGTACGCTGGGACCATGATCTAGGGTTTGGGGAGTCAAAAGGTAGCCTCTTTAGACAACGACAGCGTTTAATAGGTAATCTGAAAACACGAAACGATAGCGGAATGCAATTGGGGCCCAGCGCCATCTATTGTTAAATTTGGAACGTTTAAAAAAAATTGGTCCCGTAAGAAAATGAGGGCGGACCACTAGTTTGCATGTAGTGGTTTGATATTTTTATGATAATTTTAAGTTTTTGATTTTATATATAAATTTTAATTTAACTTGACGTTTTATTATTATATACTGTTTTATTTTTAACTTTACATTTATAATCCCTTAATAATTTTATTTAACTTGAAATTTATTTATTTATTACAATGTATGAATGTCAAATATTATTTTGCTCTTATTATCTATTCTATTTTGTATATGACATGAGATTTGTTTGAAATAAATGTAATTTAATTACATACATTGAAGCGAATGAGACTGGGGAAACTGTCCAATTATCATAATTACACGATCAGAATTATTATCTCAACACTAGAAGGTATCCACAGAGTAGCTACCTATCCGTACAGTGTAGGTTTCCTCTTCCGATGGATCGATTGATGTTTTCCATGACATAGGTAGACACAGTAGGCAGGCACCAATGTGCCGTATCAATATTCGTAACATCTCATCTCGACTCATCTCAATTGTCGTTTAGAAGGCGCAAGCTCTTATCCACTGATCTACCACATCAGCCTGAAATGAAATAACAACATTGTACAGTATTTGTGTGGATTGGTAGGCACTTATTGTCAGGATGCTCGTTTACTAAAACAATATTTGCAAGCTTAAGAGGGAAGGAACGAAGAGAATAGATTACTCGATCAATACCTCCATCAGTTGTCGGATGAACGAAAGGCTATCAAGTTACCTACCACCATAGACTAATTATCTCTAGCACACACCGAGAGAAGAGCAAATCAATATTTCATTAGTTTGATCTATTGATTGACGCCAGACTGAACGAGTGAACGAGTGAACTGATGGAATCCTCATATATTTTGAAGGGAATTTTAGTGGTTTCAGTCAAAGTCAAAAAAATCTTTATTTACATAAGCTTGTACACAGCATTTACAAATCGTCATACATTTAAGTACCCAATTTACAACTATTTATAAGTACTTATGTATAAGTTACATGTTAATACATATATGTTTATATGTAAAATATACTAAAAAATAATAAACATAATGCGATTCTACCACCGCTCGGAAATTTGTTTCTGATCAAGAAGATCCGGCAAGAAACTAGCCAGTTACCCTTTTTAATCGCCAACTTTTATACAATGGTTTATTATCCTCATACCAAGTCATACAATCGAATGCAACACAAAATAGAATGAAGCAAATTAAAAGCTAAATATGAGGTAAGCCGAAGCAGATCAGTCCCCAAAGGTGGCACCTGTTCATAAGTATGACGTATGTGGCAGACATCATTTCACTCAACCATATTAGAGGGAATGTAATGACCCGCCACACAGCGCCACCACCTCAGGGACATTTGAGTGAGCATGGCTACTTCAGTGGCCCTCACAGGTTACGAATAATAATACCTTCTTTTATAATCCAATACTAATGAATTGTAGGACGAGGTGTACACTGATTCTGTAACCTGATTCTGGGCCAAATATCATACCTACCTGAGCTTTCCCTCTTAAAATATTTTCAGTGTCTGGCAGTTGGCGGTCTTGTAAAGCCGTTAATCCTGCGCCACATCTGTCTCCGGTTGGGTCGCGCTGGTATCGAAATCTAAGGGTAAGGAAATAAAGTGCGCTAGTGATATCGCACACACATATGCATTATAAATATCCAGCATAAGTAGCCAAGTGGCTAATAATTGAGATTGGCCGGTGTAGAACATTATCTTTAAAAGGAACTTACGGAAAATCGATCATTTTTTTATGTGATAGGTAGCAGACGAGCAGACGGATCACCTGATAGGAAGCGATTGCCGCCGCTTATGGACACCCACGACACCAGTGGAGTCGACACAAGTGCGCTGCCAACCTTTAAAACCCCCTTTCTCCCGGATTTTTTAAAACCATACGGGTTCTTTCAATACAATTACCAGACAAATACACAGTCAGGCGTTGTGCCCTCACAAAAATGAAACTAGAGTAGGTAGTCTACTAAATTGAGCGAGCTCAGTGGTTCGGAACGCGCCTTCCATACGGGAGGACCGGGTTCGAATCCGAGCATGCACCTCTGAATTTTTCAAATCTATATGCATATTACTACCATTAGCTCGTCGGTACGATACGGCGACCGATAGTTTCTGGAAACGTGTAACCACGATTCAGTTGGTCTGGTTCCCATGTTAAAGGGTTGCGAAGGTCAGACGGCAGTCGCTTTATCGAAATTACTAGACACCCCAATCAAGAATCATGGTCCAAGCCTACCCTGGGCTCCAGAACGACAGCTTTGGACGCAACTGGGAATTCCACGCAAAGATGAGATGAAGAGAAGTAGTCTACTAAATTGTCTTTCTTAGATCGCTACTCGTAGCACCTTTTATCAATTTATTATTCTGTTCATTTGGTAGACCTTCCCCTATATCTTATATTTAAAAGTAATATCCGAATCTGAATCCGAAATCCGAATTTGACGACATGTTTGGAACAGTGTTAGTGAATATTGCCTTTGGTCCAAGGGTTGCGGGTTCGATCTCCGCACAGTACAAACATTTGTGTGCACGAACATGTCTGTTTGTATTGGTCTGGGTGTTTTCTATGTATTATAAGTATAAATACATACTTAATCCCACTGTTGATTCTGATATCCGTAACACAGGTGCTTGAGCTACCTATCTCGGAGTCAGATCAATGTATGTGATGTTGTGAAATATTTATATAAAAAAAAAGTAATATCCATTCCTGGTAAACTAAATCGTTCCCAAAAGACGCGCATTCAAGGCTTCCTGTGACCGGAATCCCGCCGGCAAAGCCACTAACGGTAGTCAAATAAATAATTCTTCCCTAGTCCAATATACCTCGGCGTACGTGCAAAATTGCGGAGTGCTGAAATTCAGCTCGGGGCCCATATGTCTCAATAGAGAGATTAGGAGCTTAGGCCGCTTACAGATTAGCGTATTTTTCGACGCGCCCTACTTCATGAAACCAATCGCCAGTCATGGCGGCATTTTAGCTCAATTCGTAGGGGCAGACATCTTAAGGCGACGGGTAGGGCGTACTAGCGACGCTAATCGATATTAATTTTTAGCTACTAAACCGGATCTATTTTAAACAATTTCGGGGTTACAACCTCTCGGCAAACATTTATGCTATTTATTAAATAGCCATGCCCAATGTTGGATCCGTTTTTGTACGCGAAAAATTGATTCATGCTAAAAGTGGCCGCTTTTTGCGGTAATCAATTTTTCGTGTACGTGTTGGACCCAACATTTGTGGATGGTTATTTAATAAATAGTATAAGTGTTTGCCGAGAGGTTGTAACCCCAAAATTGTTCAAAATAGATCCGGTTTAGTAGCTAAAAATTAAAATCGATTGGCATCGCTAGTGTGTCCTACCCGTCACCTTAAGAGCCCGGTTCTCGTGACGTGATATTTTGTCAATTAAAAAAGCAATGATTAATCACTATTATTTTATATATCAAGTATAATTTTATAATTTCATGTTAAACAGCTCATGTTATGTTAAACAACTCGAGTCCTTTACTAAAAGACTCGAGTCGTTTTATTTCGGAGTTAAATGGTAATAACTTAAGTCTCCTACTATTAGTAAAAAGCCTCAAGTCGTATTTTTGAGTCGAGTCCTAAAATTAAGGCGAATTTCGTTTAAAAAAGGTTTAAGAACCTCGAGTGCTTTCATCACTACATACGATATACATCGCAATAACATTTTTGTATGGTTTTCATGCGACATCCGCCACTTTTTTCATATCGAAAATCCCGAGAATTTGGTTGCTAAGCTTGGGATTTATGAATTTTTAAGTAAGTCTGTCGACGATTGTACTAGTGCCGCACGATATATTTCACAACATCACAATACATTGATCTGACTCCGAGATAGGTAGCTCAAGCACCTGTGTTACGGATATCAGAATCAACAGTGGGATTACAAATATATACATATAATACTTTTCTTTTGTAAATACATACTTATAATATATAGATAACGCCCAGACCAATACAAACAGATATGTTCATGCACACAAATAATTGTACTGTGCGGGGATCGAACCCGCAACCCTTGCACCAGAGGCAGCGTTCACTACCACTGTTCCAAACGGGTCGTCAAAGGTGTCGTCAAAAGGTCGATATAAAAGGTGCTCGAGGCTCCTGCACGCGGGTGCTTTTGTCTAGAAATACTCATCGTCGGCAAAACGCTAATCTGAAAAGAAGCTTTCAGAGTCACTGGCTAAATTCCGATTGAGGGGAATTATTGGCGAATTTGCACCGAACTTACTGCAGGTACGATTGCATTAGTGGACCTGCAGGGGTCCTAGGATTTAGTCTGATTCGGTAGTAAGGTTGGTAGACCTACAAGGTATTTCGGCAAACATTGTGAAGTCAGTTTCAATAGAAAAGTCTAATTCTGTAAGGATCTATGGCCGACTCACATGGAATCATAACTAATCATAATAATAGAAAGTTGTCTAAGGTTTAAAAATATGTATCTTATTGTAATGGGCTTTTCTATTAAAACTGATATTTGGCGATTTCGATTGTGTTTTTACGGTGGAATTGTGAAATGAGAAGAAAACTTGTGTAAAACAGTTCACTCATTGAAGAGAAATTCAGTAGAACTGATACAATTCTGCGAGTTCAGTTGACAAGTCTCAGTGTGAGTGGCATGAACTGGCATAGTTAAGTGTAGAGATGAACCGGTTAAACTTCATATTCGTACGACCATTGTTAAAGCAAGATCATCGTATAATGTAAATTGTAACACTAATGGTAAGTACTGTTAGATGAGAAAATCGACTTGGGTATACCGACATCCCTACTGCGTACACACAGCACTAATCATCGGTTTATGTTCTTTATTCTCATAAGAACTACAATTCACTTACATAGGAAATTGGTGACAAAATTATATTTTTAATTTTTTAGACTTATTACACGGATACCCAAAAACAACACGACACATTATTGACATACTCGTAGTTGAATCCAGAATCATTTTGAATAAATACAGTTATAACAATAAAATATAAAGAAATTCACTAAAACAATCTGTCACATGATCTCAGTTAGTCTATTTGGATTGGATTCTTAATTTGTAACCTTACCTTGTAACATAAACCGAGTTTAGTAACAGCTATTTCTAATGTCATAGCAAAGAGCCTTTTACTTACCCAATGTACACATCATGTAGACCTAGAAGAATATTCCATCATCATCATCGTGAGCCCATTTAAGTCCCCACTGCTGGGGCACTCCCTCAATCACATGAGGGGTAATTGCCATACTCACCACGCTTGGCAGACGGGTTGGCGAGGGTTTTGATATAAATGCTGAGTCTTCCTTCTCTGGGTGCTGATGATCCTGCCAGCAGCTTTACCTTAGTCGCCTTTTACGACACCTCGGTAAGAGTGAGGGTGGCCTATTCTACTCTGCCGGGGACCACACGGCCTAGTAGATTATTCCATGCTAGATAACATATAGGGAATTTCAGTAACGTTTTGGCTCGTGTTTTGACGAACATAAATTGGTTAACTTAGTTTACTGCGTATCAACATTGATACGATCGCTCGTATCGCCAACCGGAAAGAGAAAAGTTAACAAAGTTGCGTGACAAAAACACCAACTTTTCTTATATAATGGATGGGGGTAAGATTTGTATTGCACAAAAATATTCCTCCTGCGGGAAATCACAGCCCGAGAGCCGTTCCTTTTGGAAGGCATAAGTAAGGGGACCGATCAAACTCGAATTTTGATGCATAGTCCAGTCAAGCTTGCCCAGTTTGCATCAATTTTAGACGAGGCGTCAATGCGAGTTGAAGTCTTTGTCTTCTGTAGTCTTCGACCAATTTTATACACTCTCCCCTTAGCGTTCAACACAATATGGGGTACTAACTGTGGTAATACGCTTAGCTCATGTGTGATTCAGAGTGTGGCGTACCCAAGTGATTGTCGTCTGACCTTCACAACATACACACAAAGTCAGCTGGTGGCCGTGTCATTTCCACCACTTAGGACAATGGAGGAAACCAGACTAAGTGGTGGTGGTTGGGTGAATTTTAACAGGGCTATTAAAATCTTCATTTCCCTGGTAAAGTGCCTTCAATGCCGCGGACGCCTATTTCATTTCCGTGATCGCAAATTCACATGAATTTCAATAGGGCTATTACAACTTACATTTTCGTGGCACAGTGCTTTCATTGCCGTGGACGCTTTTTTCATTTCCGAGGACGCTTGTTTTATTTCCGTGGATGGAAATTCACCCAGTTAATTGCTAAGAATTATGTCAACAATTAGTTACGGGTAACACAATGTGAAGCGAAACTATCGGTTCATCACAATAACCCCCTATCATTTGATTTTCTGGGGATTTAAAATCCAGCTAGTGTCTAGTGACACGGGTAATAAAGGTGGAAGTGCCGATATTTCCTGGTGCATCTTGAACCCGGCAATCTCTTTTATTCGCTAAGTAGGTCTGGTTTATGGCGCTGTATACCTCGTCACTAATCGTGGACGGTATGTGTTCCACTAGCAGAGCAGAGTAGGCGCTGGTACTTTTTAAACAAATCCAAATATCATGATTACACGATCAGAATCATTATCTCAACCATTTTAGGCACGTACAGAGAAACTACCATTTTTTTTCTTTTTATGTGATAGGTGACAGACGAGCAGAAGGATCACCTTATGGTAAATGAACGCCGCCGCCCATGGACACTCGCGACACCAGTAGAGTCACAAGTGCGCTGCCAACCTTTAAACCCCCCTTTGGGTCTATCTGAAACGTGCAGGTTTCCTCACGATGTTTTCCCTCAATACCGAGCAAGTGTATGAAGTCGGCCATAGATAGAGTAAAGTATTAAGGTGACGGGTAGAGCACACTAGCGACGCCAATCGATTTTAATTTTAAGCTACTACATTTATGCATGGTTATTTGATAAATAGTATAAGTATTTGCCGAGAGATTGTAACCCCGAAATTGTTTAAAATAGATCCGGTTAAGTAGCTAAAAATTAAAATCGATTGGCGTCGCTAGTGTGCTCTATCCGTCACGTGACGTGATATTTTGTCAATTAAAAAAGCAATGATTAATCACTATAAGCAGTAGTGGTCGCTGGGGAATGCCGCCAGCCCTAAGTGAATGAATGAATGAATGAATAAAACATTTATTGGCACAAAGAACAACACATACAATAAACAATAAAAAAAAAACAATCAGTATTAACAAAATAAAAAGAAAACAATAAAAAAAAAGGTTAACATTGTGCCAATAAGCGCCCGCTCAGCATTAGTCGCGCCGTGTCATTGCTGACACGTCGCGACGCTGATATTCTGCGGGAGACCCTGCGGCATATCGTGTGCCTGCTCACGAAAGGAAGGAAAGAAGGGAGTGTAGAGTTGTAGCTGTAGAAGTGCATTGGGCCCAGGTCTCTGCCCTAAGGCCGCGCCTTATGCATATCCATCTGCTGGGACTTCACCTGGTAAGATGCCGGCCAGAGGCATAATGACTTAACCCCAGCGGTTCTACCTCATCGTCCTTAAGTGGGGAGGAGTCATGGGCTCACAGGGCGAGTCCTAGGTCAATAACCAGGCGCTAATTTATCTACCACAAACAATGTCAGCACAATGAGCCTACAACGGCCCTCAGGCACGACATTTAGAAATTCTTTATGGACGACCGTGTTGATACTGTTATTTGAACCTTATAAAAATACTGTCTCCGTGGCGCAGTGGCACTCTGCGCTTGGGTTCGATCCCCGGGTCAGGACAAAATATGCACCAGTGATTCTCAATGACAGCCAAGTCTGAAAATTAGCAGTCTTGGCCCTGCACCTGATCCCTCTTCAGTCGTGTCACACTGGTGTCCGATTGAAATATAAAGGAAACGGAACAGAGAGTGCACTTGTGTCTGCAGCGGTCACACGCAAGCCTTAAGAAAGAGCCGGCGGAGCGGGAGCGCGAGGCAGATCCCCTCGTTAATCCGCTTCGAAGGCGTCAGAGTGGGAGGAGACGACCAACAGTAGCGCGTCGACTCCCTTCACTCCCTGGTTATGGCTTGCCGGTTTCTGGTGTGGGGGTACCAGGACTGGCTTTGAACGGTCCACTACCAACGTCGGACGGGGATGGTTCGGTGTATTCGGCCATCCCTGACGCCCCTCTCTTTAGGAAGGGCCCGTGTTGAGCCCACTGTCTAAGTGAGCATTCCACCTGGGAGACTGTGGAGCCAAGGCTACGCTGGATTCCCACGATCTCCCTTAATATGGCGATGAGGATGCATCACTGGTGTTTTAGTGGGTATGCCTCTGGGCTCCATTCCTAGACAGAGAGCCCCACATAACCCACGCTGGCCCCCGCCGGCGGGGTATGCATAAGGCATGGTCCTCCCACTGCACTTCGGGAGGGTCGCATTTCACCAGCGATATAAAAAAAAAGGTATTGGCCATTTTAATTTCATTTCTAATCTTGCAGTGTAGCCCAGGCTTTTCCTATTTTACGGCCTAGGCTATGTCCCTTACCCGTTATCCGGACGGCAGGAATCCGACCTGTCCCATGCCTACTCCACATCGACACCACGGTTTAATATTGCAACACATGTTTTATGGCCCAGGAAACTGTATGAGACTCTCGAAATAAGGGGAAAATGATGTTTACGAGGGAGGGGATATTTTATAGTTTGCTCTGTCATAAATCGGAGACGACGAAGTTTAGACAGAGGTGGGTTTGATTTCCTAAACGGTATGATGAAAACGCGCTGTTTGGTCTAATATTTTTTTTATGTGATAGGTGGCAGACGAGCAGACGGATCACCTGATGGTAAGCAATTGCCGCTGCCCATGGACACCCGTGACACCAGTGGAGTCACAAGTGCGCTGCCAACCTTTTAACCCCCCTTTCCCCGGATTGGGCCTCCGGTACCCTCACTCACGCAGCGAAACACAGCACAGTGCTGCTTCACGCTGGTTTTCTGGGAGGCCGTGGTATCATTCCAACTGCGTCGTGATCTCGGGGCTCGATTCCCGAATCGAGCAAATAGTAAGGTTTATATTTTTCCGAAAATAGTTCTGGTTTATGATCACCAAGCATAAGGCAAGCGTGGTGATTAAGTGTAATCTCATTATAGTTAGTGATGACTAGATTTATATAACGGAGGCCTGGACCCTGCAATAGGACTATAATATACAGGCTGATACCTACTTTATTATTGACGAATTTTGGGTAATTATTCTTTAGGTAAACGTAATGTAGGGCGCCCTCTGGCTAGGTGGGGGGACGATCTGCGCAGGATGGCTGGCAAGAGCTGGATGCGAGAAGCCATGGATAGATCACAGTGGCGAACAATTGGAGAGGCCTACGTCCAGCAGTGGACTGCGATAGGCTGATGATGATGATGATGATTCTTTAGGTACTTATTTGTCAAACATGTAAGTACCATGGGAGTTTTCAGTGATCTCAGTCTGGAAGTTGGCAGTCGTATTCGTGTCACCCTGGAGTTTCAACGGAAATTGAGAGTAAGGGAATATACAGTGCACTCGTGTTTACGCAAACCACACACTTGAGCACGTATAGTACTCGTATATCCTGCGAACATGGCTGCTTGTTTAAATTTTAATTAAAATCTGAAATTGTGATTGACAGTGAATCCGAAAAGATTTTTCTTAAAGTACCTTAATTTCATCACAATTAATTAAAATCAAATGGCAGCGCTACTAGACCGAAGCCCCCTTGAAGAGTTGTTAAAAATTGCCGTCTTCGACCCGTTTATTAAAAATCCATTTATCATTAATCTTGTTTCCAAAAGAAATGAACGAAATAACAGTTTTTAAATTAATCAGGGACTCATTCTACTTGTTAAACATTTGTTTTCTGAAACGTTTTTATAAAGGAGTTTTCATTCTTTTTTCGAAAATTTTATATGAATTTCTTTTTGTTTCAAACGTCAAAACTGCTCTATAGCACTGTTTTAACTAACAAAGATTTATTGAACTGTATGAAAAAGCCCTTAGAATTTAATTAACTCTTTGTTGTTTTTTCATTAGTGTCAATAAGTCTAAAACAGCAAATGCAGTCGTATCACGCACATTGTTGCCAATAAAAGTTACTAGAATTTCAACTTTTTAAAATCGAGTTCTCACGCTGTTAGCTGAGCCATTTGAGCCAATAGGACATCTTATACAACGAATGCCGTCGTATCCCACATTTGTTGCGAATAACAGTTACTTAAATACTAACTTTAAAATTTGAGTTCCCCTGCTGTTTTTGTTTGTTTCAAATGTCGCAATGTGACAGTTCTTATACAGCGAAGGCCATCGTATCACGCATTTTGTTGCCAACAAAAGTCACTAGAATACTCGTACTATACTTGAAACTGGAATTCAAGACCAATAAATCTACTACAATGTTGCCAATGCAATAAAATGATCTCACAGTAGTATACACCTATTTTCTAAATACACACGCTGACATTGTTTGTTTATTGGTAATATTAATTCTATAATTTAAATAAGTAAATTTATTTCATTATTATTACATAAATATAAGACGCTTTAATAAAAACTTAATCATCCGTATTGATTGGCTGCAAAGCTGGTCCTGGTATTGAGAGTGTATCACTTCAGGCGTTAACAACCTTTGACTGACTTCGACTGTTGACTACCCACTTAGTCAAAATATCACTTCATTTTTCCTGACGAGTTGTTTCGCTTAATAACACATAAAATCGAAAACTAAGAATAAAATGAGACGAAATTAAGAAGAAGAATCTGAAGTTTACAGACTGTTTGAATGTGGTCTTGCTCCGTAGTGGTTTCTATCTTGGTGAGTTTTTTGCTAAGTTTTGGTAAAAGTGGTTTAATTTCACTTTTCCATACTGTCTTAATAATATGCCACACTTTCTTTTCTTTACAATAAAATGTTGTCAATTTTAGTTGAGTAAAAATAAAGTTTGTAATTAAAATTCATTTTTATAAAAAAACCTTATTAATAAGGATATAAAATAGGTTGGAGAAACCTGAAAACTGCTTTTGACAATGACATAAGTGACATTGATAGATTTGACAGTGACGTATCTGTCGTAGTTTTTTTGGTCTTGAATTCCAGTTTGGAGTATAGCTCTTTGAATTTGAGTTGTAGGTTCATAATTATTGTTACATTTATGATAACTAGGTAACGTAGAACTCAATAGTCCCTCGATGTTATTGTATCATTCGTAGCAAGAGTCCAGCCCTTTTGTAAAGCAATTGCCGTGTAAGGGCTGAGAATGTGCTGAACATATCCCACGGTTTAATAACTGCGTCTCGCCTGCTACGAATAACTTAGCTATGGGTGAGTAATTTGTACGCAGCTAATGAGAATTCTTAAGTATCTTTGCGATATACTGCTTTTGTGTAACTAGAGCACGTACGGACGCAGTGTTGCCGCTTCATTGTACTAAGGACACGGACAATATTATTTGCGACATGAGCTTATCTATACTTTTTTACGGAAATATAAATGTCCGTACTCAAAGGGAAAAGACTGAACCGAACTGGCAGCCTATCTCATGAGCCGTAATTAATATAAAATTTATTAGGGAACATTTAATTCCTACACATTACTCACGTATGGTTTTCGTTTAATCTGCATAAAACCTCGATCCGGGACATTTTCAGGAACAGGAGGGTGATGCTCACAGGGGAAGGGGGAGGAGAGTAGATATAACCATACCTACCTACTTCTCTTTATATAGCACCTACATCTTATTCAAATTAATGTTTCTATTTTAATTAAAATTGAAGTATGTATCTACAGCGTGTAAAAAATAAGTACAATAATGTACCGTGTATCATCAGTATCAGATTTCATTGAGATCAGCTGTTCTATACATGATTGCCGAGTGGATATTCTATTTTATATGGAACAGTTGAGTTTTTTTTCGCTTATTTGCTGATCATATTTTGGCAGTGAAGTCTTTACACGGTATATTTGCACCTAAGAATGATTGCTTATTTCTTTAATGTTGTATGATCGTCAATTTTAAACAGATTGAAAAAATTTAATTGGGTCTTTATTTCTATCTCAATAAAAGCAATGTCATACTGTCATTGTAATCAAAAGTTTTATAAGTAACAATATTGCATTATAATAAAAATGAAAATTGTAATTATCATATTATTTGAAAGTAACTACTGAGTTTCTTGCTGATTCTTCTAGGTAGAAATTGACATTCCGAATCAGCAGTAGATTATATAATCTTTGTCATTCATAAATGTTTATGTACTTAAATTGAATAAAGATATTTTGAATTTGATTTCAATATGTTTAAAGTCGACTTATAAAATCTTTGCAAATTTAACCAAACTGGTTTTATGAAATCACTATCAAATCTTACATTGACTTCTTCAGCGGCTCACCTTCTCTCTTCAGGTTACCTGCAAACCTGATATATTAAATTTTACATTTCCTTCAAGTTTCCTATTTCCAGTCAAATATATGCAAAGTAGACACCCAGGAGACAGAATACGCGAATACGTGGAGCGCGGAAAAATGAACTGCCCCCAAGGTACAGAAACTTCGGAGATACCTGCACTAGGTTACCAGACGTCTGACATTTGGTGAGACCGTCCCGCGCATCATCATCATCGTTTTAGGCGCGGACAAATACAAGAAGCATCTTTCGGAGATGAGGCACAGGCGCGGCGCGGGCGTGGTGCCGTTTCCATGATATCTCATACAAAATGTATAGAAGCGGTGAGACGTAAGACATACTGAGAAGGCGGGGTGCGGGCAGGGCCCGGGCGCCCGCGCTTCGCCTGCTTCCTCACCCGCGCTGCACACGTAGTTAGCAGCACAGAGTACTTTTAATCACGGACCTAAAAAAAAGAAGTCCTTGCTTTTAATATAGAAAATAGAGAACAATCTTCAAGTCTAATATAATACTGCTCCAAAAAAATGCCACTGTGTTCGACCGTGCTTTGCCTTTCCCACATCCTTAGCGCACCCGTTTTAATTGCACCGGCGCGTGACGCACCCGCGCCGCGCCCGCGCTTTAAAGCCTCTTGTATTTGTCCTGCGCCTTAGGACTCTGCCTCGAATTTTGCGGGCAGCGGGGCGGGAGCGGCAGGATCTTATGCGTACGTTTAAATGGACCGATTCTGGTCTACGTTGTTCACCCAGCTCACGCACCGCCGCCGCTCCCGCTCCGCCGCCCGCAAAATTTGAGGCTGAGGCCTTAGCGTTTTGTCTCGGTTGCGTCCCAAGCTGTTGCTTCAGAGCCCGGGTCCGCCTTCGCACGGTCTTGTTCGTCTGTCAGACCGTCCAGCTATAGGGCCAATTAGACGTCTTTGAATGGAGAACGCAGTAAAATAAAATAATATTATCCTCTAACCGGTTCGGCTACGGCGGCCAATCTCAACGATCAGCGACGTACGCAAACACAAATGCACTCTCTATTCCCTTACCCTCATATTCCGAAGGGACGTTAATAGATTACATATTTTGATATTATTTTTTTGTCATTTTTCTACATCTACATCGTTACTTTTTATCGTTTACATTCCGAAAACCTCATCATAATATAGGTATCGTGAATAAAGTCGATTTAGTATCTTAGATCAGTTGCATAAATTATTGCCGGGTGGATATTATATTTTGTATAGAACAGCTGATTTTTTGGTCGTATAAATTGTTGTTTATGTATTGCTCTTGGTTTTTAATAAATACATAAATACACCGATATTTTTATATCGTTTACATCCCGAAAACCTCTTAATAGGTATCGTGAATAAGGCTTTATTTAGCATGTTAGATCAACAAAATAAGCAAAAAAAATATTGATCTGTTCTATACACAGTCAAATTTGAAGTTGGTGATTGGTTATGGATTGATAGATTTTCCGTGGACATACTTAGGTTTAGCTTTTTGGGGATTTGAAGAGATAGAATTCTCGCTTGAATCCCAGAAAAGTGACTATTTAGATACGTTACGTCCCAATTTCTTTAAAAAACCTGGCTATGGTAACCTGCATTTATACATGCTTGAAGACTAGGTATTCCATTCCCAGGAAATTTGCACATATTCTGCAAGAAGAAGAATAAGTAACTGATGTACACGGGAAAAAACGCGGTTATTAATATATGTAAGTACATACTCGGACTGGAGGACTGGGATGAGAGGGTATCCGAAGATTCACAAGCCGGGTGTAGCAGACGACGCCGTGCACCTCCAGTACGTTTGTGACCACGACAGTTGTAACGCGGTCGAAACGCCAAGCTGTGAGTATATGTTACTACGATTTTGTACTCAAATATAACAATAACCGCGTTTTCTCCCGTGTACATTAATTATTTGTATAATGCAACGCGAAAGTTTAAAATCTTATATAAGAAGAATAAGTCCTATTTATGTAAAGGTGAACCTCATCTGGTTCTGATAGTAAGAGTTTTTAAACTTTCGCGATGCATTATACTAAAATTCATACATCGGGGCTAAACGCGACGAAAAGCATGCTGCAGCAGCCAGTACCTCAATATAATTGTTTTTGTTTTGTTTTTGACTAGTGGCGCAGTGGTTTAAAGTGCGACCCACTAGGTCGCACTTTAAAGCGATAGCTGCGCTTGGGGTCCCGGGTTCGATCCTCGGGTCGGGTCAAAATTTTTACCTGAGTGTTTCTGTTAAGAAATTCTCAGTGTCAGCCCGAAGTCTGGAAGTTGGCGGTCTTGTACCCCCGTGCCTCGGAAAGCACGTTAAACCGTTGGTCCTGCGCCTGATCCCTCTTCGTTTGTGTCACATTGATGTCCCATCGCAATAAGAGGGTAACGGAATAGAGAGTGCACTTGTGTCTGCACAAACACTTGTATACTTGTACACTATAATATGTCCTGCGTCGATGGCTGATCTCTGAGATTGGCCGCCATGACCGATATATCGGTTGGAAGACATTATACTTGTTTATTTTCGTAGTGTTTAGTCCCGATATATGAATGTTAGTAGCAAGAGTTTGTCACCGTTCCCGGATAGCTGCAACCAACTCCAGGGGAGTTACAAGATATTTATTCATGTGTCACAAGTGCGCAGTTGAAGGTTTGAAGGTCGTATCAGTCAGGAGGTAGGTACCTACCACCGGCGACATTTCGCCTGTATGTAGTACAATTTTGTCTGTGTCTATAGGACCAATCCACAAGCACAAACTCGAAAAAATTGCTAATTCAGTTTTTTTTTACATTATAAGCGGACAAACGAGCAGACTGCACACCTGATGGAAAGTGATCACCAGCCGCCCATGGACATCTGCAACACCTGAGGTATCACATATGCGTTGCCGGCTCTTAAGATAGGAATAAACCCTTTTCTTGAAGGTCACCAGTATCTGTTCGGAAACACCACGGATGACAGCTGGTTCCACAGTTTTACTGTGCGTAGTAGGAATTGACGTGAGAAACGCACTGTAGTCGATATAAATCCATCCAGGTGATGTGGATGGAATTTGTCTACTTAAATATAAACAAGGGTACATAATTATATTTATCAAATCAGATAAAAACAAGGGAGCGCGACCTCACCGCACTCCTGACCTGGTTTTAATTTTGGCGCGCGTCGCTGACTCAGCAGTTCCTAACTCAAGGGTGCGAAGTCAGCGGACGCTAAGTGAAGTTGTAAAAACAACATTAATCAATCTCAACCGGATAATGAAGAGTCAAACTCGTCCATGAAGGGTTCTCTGTTCGGGTAGAGAAGTGTTTTTGGTACACACCGTGGCAGAGAGGAGAGGAGTTACCCTTGTTAAAATTTGGACCGTCCTTATGTCTGAGGCACAAGTGTGTAGATACACGTTTGAATACCTAATAAAAAGAAGAAAGAAAGAAAGAAACCATTTATTATTCTAAATATCACAACACAGGGCATACAGCAGTTGTTAACACAATTTGGCACAAACAGAAAACAATTAAAATACACACAAATAAAAATAAAAAAGAAAATTACTTATACTCAATCATGTCCAGGCAGTGCCAAACGAATCGTGTTATAATATCCCCCAACATGCCCTAACCGATATTTTGCCTTTGTGCGGTCATAGTGTACAGACATAAATGAACTCTTAATACCCTATATTTCGATGGGAAACCAATTTGATACACCAGGAAAGAGCGAAGAGGTTCGGAAATAGGTACATTACGATAAAGTTATAACTTCAGGTTGACCCGATCTGGGAATCAAACCCAGAAATCTGAAAGCGATTCTTGAAAAGCTCGTCTCTCTTTGTGTAGTCTTAATTCTTCCTTGAGTAAAAGTATCAGCCTCCATAATGTCACACTGCAGGGCAAAGGCCTGCATCATAAAAATCAAGTCATCGCTACTATAATGGATTAGGCTTAATCATCATGCTTGCCAAATGATTGGTGATCACAAACCCGAGCTATTTTCGAAAAATTGAAAACATACCTTTTCTCAACCCGGGAATCGAATCCAGGACCCCGAGATCATAGCCCGGTACTTAAACCTTTAAACTACGGAGCTTTACTTCCTTGTACACTTCCTTGAGTATTCGAGTTTTTTTTTTCCATTTTCACGCGAAACCCTAAAAATAAATCTGGGTATCAACCACTCCATCTTTTTACAAATTCGTAGACGCAAGTACTGATTGCTGAAGAAAACACCAGTAAGTAATGTAACTCGAAGATTTAATTTATTAATTTGGTAGGCCGTTACTTCCGATTGAAGTTTTACAAAGCGCTAGAAAAAAGTGAGTCCCAACAATTTTAGAAGCTCGTGGCAGTTGTAAGCGACAAATGCGAGAATACGTTTTTCTGGCACTTGCCAAGAGAGGTGGCGCGACTCAGTTCCTCGTTGCGTCCTCAAAGCCACTAGTTCCTTTGAAGTAAGTGCTAGTTTACAGACGATATCTCCCGGTGCACCGAGACACAATAAGATAAATTGCAGTAAGATATAATAAAAAATAAATTAAAATAAAATTCATTTATTTCAGGCATAACCCATATCGAAGTTAGTAACAGTGACCTTATAACTATGTTAACAATTATTGTCAAAAATTATACAAATTCAAAATTATTATGAGAGGCCTTTGTGTCCTTGGTTGGTTTGATATATTCAGACTACAATATTTACAACTAGCTTTTCCGGGGCTTCGCTCAAGTCTCGTTCTAACGAGACAAAAGTAGCCTATTGTTACTCTCCATCCCTTCAACTATCTTGACTTAAAAAAAACCCGTCAATCGGTTCCTCCGTTTTGCCGTGAAAGACGGACAAATAGACAAACATACGCACTTTGACATTAATAATAATAATATGGACTAGCTACTGACCACCTGTTTTTTTAAAGAAATTGCAGGTGTAGAATGCATCAAGAACGCCATGAATACGAATAATTGAGGAACGGAGTTGCCATGCCGTACCATGCCAATGGGTGACCTATGTAAGATAATACAGCCCCAGATAGCGATCTACCATACCCTATGACTTAAGCCTTTGACAGAGACCGAAATTTGCGATTGATTGTGATTGCGAACCCATAGACCCTTTTCATTGAAAGCCATACTTGAAAAACCGCGCGAATTAGCACTGAGGTGATGTGCTGGGCTGGGTGAAGTACTTTCTTTACCGCACCCGTATAGAGATGCATTAAAGCTCCGTTAGGTTTGGTTGGATCTCTTTTACACTGTGTGACGTTTTTCCGAAATTGGCACATTCCGTTTAGGCTCGCGTTTTCTAGTTCCATGTGCGAACCTCTATAGTACCTACGTGTCATTTTTCTAAGATAAGGTTTTATTTTTCACATCACCCTCACTTTCTGGCCCGATGGCGCATTTGGCAGTGACTCTGTCTCATCCGCCAATCTCCACCCTACAATATTCGTGTGATGAACAAGTGTTCTTAAAACTTTAATACATATTTTTATATTATTCCTCTGTTGTCTGATATCCGTAGCACAAGTGCTTAATCTGCTTACAACGGAATCAGGTCAATTTATGAGATTTAAGATAGATAGATAGATTCTCTTTATTGCACAAAAGGAGACATAACTTATGCTTATGGTTATAATAAGTAAATATAATCCGGGCGGTGCTGGCGCTAATAGCGATTTCTTCCAGACAACTTTAGGGTAGATTCAAATAATTCAATGGGTAGATTTTATTTTTACTAGGGTAGTTTATTTTGTTTGTGATTTCCACACTGTTGTCCCTGGAACTGTGCCCGCACCTCTTCGACAAGCGACCGCACAGGAGAATGGCCGTTTCAACCACAATCATATTCTGTTCTGCGCTGTAAAGTTTTGTTATTATCGCGCACTTCCAAGGGTTCTTATTATTCTGTAGATTCTAAGACTCTATGTAAGAACATGGATATCCCATCTGACTTTAACAATTTGCGGTGCATAAACGTTTACATTATAATCTGGCTAGGAGATTTAAAAGTTCAATGGAATAGATATTTAATAGTTGCAATGATAAAATTAAAATGCACTTACCATAATGTTATAATTAGGTGCCTACTATTTTTTACTGTATTGTACTATGTAATGTTCCTACTGTACTGTTTGAATTGTATTATACATTGTAAAACTGTATTGTAAGAATTTAAGGTGCCTCATCATCATCAGCCCATTTAAGTCCCCACTGCTGGGGCACGGGCCTCCCTCAATCACATGAGGGATAATTGCCATACTCACCACGCTTGGCAGCTTGGCAGGGTTGGCGAGGGTTTTGAAATGCAGAGTTTTCCTTCTCTGGGTGCTGATGATCATGCCAGCAGCTTTACCTTAGTCGCCTTTTACGACACCTCGGTAAGAGTGAGGGTGGCCTATTCTACTCTGCCGGGGACCACACGGCTTTAAGGAGCCTAATAAACAATTATCTTATCTTATCTTAAATATCCATCATCAACATCATTATCCTAGCATGTTATGTTATTCCCAGTTGTGTCCAAAGCAGTCGATATGGATCCCGGGGTAGCTAGATACCTATGTACTTAAGTTGGGACTGCCGTCTATTCTTCGTAGGCACCAGACCAAGCTAATGGTAGAAATACTCACAATTGCATAGGTTCATGCTCGGGTTTGAACCCAACTAGGACCTCCCGTTGAGAAGGCGCACGTTCTTATCCATTGTGCTACCGTCGCTTTAAAGTGCTTTTATCATTAATATATCCTCCAACCGATTTCGGCTAAGGTGGCTAATCTCAATCTACGATCAAGTGTGTGCGCAGACACAAGTGCACTCTCTATTCCCTTGCCCTCATATTCCGATGGGACACAAATGTGACACGACCGGAGAGGGATCGGGCGCAGGACCAACGGCTTGCTTTCCGAGGCAAGCGGGCTACAATACGGCCAACTTCCAGCCTCCGGGCTGAGACTAAGAATTTCCTACCGAAATCTTAGGCACACATTTTTGGTCCGACTGAAAGTGCGGCACACTAATCACTGAGTCACCGAGGCAGCGTTATGTTAAATATTTTATCATTTTTATTATTACCATTATGTTAAATATCGAATCGTTAAAATTGATTAGAGGCGTGATGTGTTTAGTATAAAAGCCAGTGTTCAAAAATTAATAATCTCATTAATATGATTGGCAATTAAACAAGCACCTGCACAACATGGGCCTTTAAGATACCAAAATCTGCAGGTTCTGTCGCGAGGACGAGGAAACGATTATCCACGTCCTTGGCGAGTGCATAGCGCTGCACCGCTGCAGAAGCCCGCACCTGGGATCACACATGATCTCAGCTGACGAGATCAAGAGCTCCCCCATCAGCTCCATTCTCGGGTTTATTCTGGAACTGGAGCTACATGAGGTGCTGTAATAGGTTACGGGGCTGCCACAATAGATCATACTTGAAAAACCGCGCGAATTAGCACTGAGGTGATGTGCTGGGCTGGGTGAAGTACTTTCTTTACCGCACCCGTATAGAGATGCATTAAAGCTCCGTTAGGGTTGGTTGGATTTCTTTTACACTGTGTGACGTGGTCGCAGTGGCTATGAGACGCAGGGCTCACCCCATTTCTATCAAATAAATAAATAATATGATTGGCCAAACTCGCCACAAGAAGCAGTAACGGTCTGTTATTCGTTTTTATTTATCACATAATCAAACTATCGGCGATCGGACAGACTTTTGTGTTGTGAGTTGTGACATTACTATCCCGTTTGACGTCAAAGCACGAGTAGTGATGAGTCGAACTCAACTCGTGTCGAGTGAAAAGCGGTATTCGTTAAAATCGATTATGAGAGTATGCGCCTTCCGAACCTCCAACCACCTCTGGATTTATGATTTATCTGATTTATGGAGATTTCAAATCTACGAGTAGGTATGTTCGACTCAATATAAAAAATCTTACAAAGGCCCAGACCAAGAGTCCATGAACCAGACTTCGATGTGCGTATTTTTACCACTATTCTGATGAAGAAACCTGCACGTTCCGAATGGTTTCTCAAACTGTGGATACCCACAATTCTTGAGATGATAACCTAATGAATTTTAACGTGTAACTATGATCCCTAATGTCTAAGGGTCGGACGGAAATTGCTTCATTGTAATTACTAGACTTCCCACATTTTGTATCATGTTCCTGTGGGAATAGAAACACGCTTAGATGAAAGTCGAATATTCAATCGTAAACCTCAGTGTTTCTCGTTCGTTCAGTTATTTAAAGTATTGCGACTTTATATTCTTGACAATAGTTCGACACATATATTCGAATGAAATTCGGATTGCAAAATTTCACACTTTTCACATCACTAAACACGAATAATATACTCGTACTAATGAGAACTCGATCCGCGAATGCGACCAACCAAAACCTGAAAGAAGCCATTGCCAGCCAAGATTTGATAAAATTCTGGTACCAGATTACAATGTCGGATGATGACTTAGATACTATTTATAATACTAGTGTATTATAATATCTGTTACAGATATTATAATACTAGTGTATTATAATATCTGTGAGTTAGATTAAATTGTTACAATCTAAGGGTGATGACGCTGTATTGTCTGCTAGTGTTTGGATAAAATGAGCCAGTAATAAATAAATAGGCAAGGTACACACCTTAAATTGGTCTTGGGATATTGCAAAAATGATCATTTTAACATTCTATGTGTAAATATATACATATACCTATATTATACTATATTACTATATCATATTATATTATACGAAATGAGGTGATCCGACAGAGAACCAAAGTCATCGACATTGCTCACCGAATTACCAAGCTTAAGTGGCAGTGGGCTGGCCATATTAGCCGCAGAACCGACAACCGATGGGGTAAACGAGTTCTAGAGTGGAGACCGCGTCTTGGCAAACTTAATGTAGGGCACCCTCTGGCTAGGTGGGAGGACGATCTGCTCAGGATGGCTGGCAAGAGCTGGATGCGAGAAACCATGGATTGATCACAGTGGTGAACAATTGGAGAGGCCTACGTCCAGCAGTGGACTGCGATAGGCTGATGATGATGATGATATATATCTATATTGCGAAAACAACAAAAAAGAGTGTTGCAAATATCAACGGGCGGCTGTGATCACTAATTAGAGTACGGCATGCTTTTTTTTATCTCCAAAGTGGTCTTCAAGGGTGATTCTCCTGAAATTTAGCCTTCGGATTTCTTCGCGTCTCAATTCCGTGGGCTCAAAAATATTGTTCATATTAGAAGTTTATATTGAAATCAGAAGAAATTTAAATTGAAAGAAGGGATCTTTACGTGTTCTTATTTCAATTTGAAATTCTAATTAAACGGAGAATCACCCTCAACTATAAATAATAACATTTAACTTTTCTGAACGGTATTAAAATCATATTAGTATTGTTGATGTTTATTATGTTGGTATTCATAAATAAATTTATCTATCAATTTACATCCAAATCAAGTCTCGTCTCATACTCTCGTTCCGCCGTCTCTAGAGGAAGTTGTATAAGGGAAGACCTATCTATCATAATTCATTATATAGGAGCCTCTCTCTTGACAGGTCGAGCAATTTCCATCCGTATCTTGAAAATAAATGGAAAGAATAACAGATTACGGCACATTGAGAATCTCCTCCATTTTATGTTGACGGTTAAAATATTACACGCTTATTTGAATAAATTATCTAACACTTGTTTTATAAGTTGGTAATAAGCTACCGAACACAATCAGGAGTTGACAAATTTGTTGAAAAGACTTTATTAATCTACACATTATCAATTATACGATCTAGTAAAAATAAAAACAAATAGACATATTCCAATGATCTTAGAATATTAGGATTCCTCTCCGCTTCAAAAGAATAATAAAATAACTATGATAATACCGAAAATACTCATTTATAATAATATCCATATCAGTATACAAGACATATAACCAGTTGGTATATTGTCTAATTAAAGCGACTAAATTAAAAATTATTTAGATTGTTCAACCTATTGATCGGATTCCGTACTGTATTACGTTACGGATATCAGTCTGCTGAACACTGAACAAACACCAGTGTTTAACACACGATCGTTAGTCGAGAGTGAGAATCGAACTATGACTTTTTGCGTAATTAGGGTCACTACAAGTTTTTACAATGTAGGTAGGTATAACTACTACCCATTGTAACAAGGGATCCGACCTTTTTGTTCATTGACCAAACTATGTATAAACTACATAGTTTATACATTGCAATGCAAACCGCAAAAACTGAGCACGGGTTACAAACGGCTCATAGCACCTGACGCTATACACGTCATTTATCAAGATGACGAGGCTCCTCATGATATATGGCGGCGAGTGCCCCGTGACAAGAGGCGGGCTAGCCGAAATTGCCATGCATATTTTTTATCGAGATATACAACATACAAGTGACGTGACAATGAAAAATTATGCGAAGTGACTTTGTGGATGGATTCGTGTTGCAGACTAGTCAGGACGGGGGGGGGCCCAATTTCTGACTAAGATCATTTTTAGGAATGATCAATTTTTACGGTAAGTTTATTAAAAATCTGAGTTTTTATCTATCGCCCTTATATGAATTGTTGAAAAAGGGGAAACATTGGGTTTGGGGCCGCGAGCATGAGCGAGCCTTTGTAAACGTAAAAAAATTACTAGTGAGTAGTAAAGTGCTGGTGCACTACGATGAGTCGCGGCCGCTGGTACTGACGTGCGACGCCAGCGCGCGCGGGCTCGGCGCCGTGCTGGCGCAGCGCGGCGCGCGCGCCGACCGGCCCGTGGCCTACGCGTCGCGGGCGCTCACCCAGGCTGAGTACAATTACAGCCAGATACACAAGGAAGCGTTAGCAATAGTGTTTGCTGTAAAAAAATTTCATCAATATCTATACGGTAGGCATTTTGTTTTGCTCACTGACCATAAACCGCTAGTTAGTATATTCGGTTCAGACAGTGGGGTGCCCAATATGACAGCGAGTAGGCTGCAGAGATGGGCGTTGCTATTGTCAGCGTATACTTAGATCCAATTCTTGGTCGAGTTCTTAGTTATGTTAAAGACGGCTGGCCAAGGGAAGTGGAGGTAAGGGAAATTAAACCGTATGCCAATAGGCGTAACGAACTATATATCGAGTTAGGTTGCCTAATGTGGGGCCATAGGTTGGTGGTGCCGAGTAATTGTCAGGATACCGTTCTTAGAGAGCTTCACGATACCCACATGGGTATTGTCAAAACTAAAAGTATAGCCCGGTCGTATGTGTGGTGGCCAGGCATCGACGAGGCGGTGGAGGCGATGTGCCGCGCGTGCGCCGTGTGCGCGGAGGTGGCCGAGGCGCCGCCGCAGCACGCGCCGCAGCCGTGGCCGTGGCCCACTCGTCCGTGGTCTAGGATTCACGTAGATTTTTTAGGTCCAATTTTTGGTGAAAAATATCTGATTATGATCGACGCTTGTTCGAAATGGATAGAGGTATGTAAAATGCAATCTACGACGGCAAAAGCTGTGATAAGGAAAATCCGGGAAATATGGGCTCGCTTTGGTATTCCACGGCAACTCGTAAGCGATAACGGACCTCCGTTTAGTAGTGACGAAATGAATACTTTTTTTAAATAACAATGGAGTTGAACATGTTTTTTCTGCCCCATATCACCCGGCTTCCAACGGGTTGGCAGAAAACGCAGTAAAAATTTGCAAGCGAGTTATTAAAAAAGCCGTAGCACAAAAATTAGATGTGGATATGGCCCTTCAGAGGTATTTATTAGTCTATAGAACCACCGAGCATAGTACAACTAAAGAGAGCCCGAGTCAAATATTGCAAGGTCGGACATTGAGAACCAGATTTGACCGGCTTAAGCCGGCGCGGGAGACTCAGGTGGCTGTTGCGCAGGAGCGGCAACGGCGCGCGGCCGGCGGCGCGAGCAGGGCGCTGCAGTGCGGCGATGCTGTCTGGTGCCGTATCTACCAGGGCCAACGTAAGTGGTTAGAAGGTACCGTGATAGAAAGGTTAGGTAATACTGATTATACAATTGAATTACTAGATGGCACAGTGGTACATCGACACATCGATCAATTAAAGTTAAAATCAAAGAAAGAACCTTCATTGCAATTAACGGATTCTATAGTTGGCACTAAAGGCATGCTAGGGTCAACGGGCTTATTGCGGGGACCGTTGGTTGTTCCAATGACGGACACATCGATGTGTCCTATTGGGAGTGAGGTGATGGGTTCCTCGGGGTTACGAGAAGACGGCAGCGGGGGCACGGGGCGCGATAACAATGCAACAATCGCTGAGCCTTGTCCGGAGACTCGCACACTCTCGCAGACCTCGCCAGCAACAGAGACCGACGCCGGTGACCACCCCCGCCCGACGAGAACACGAAGACCGCCAGACAGATTTTTTTGTCATTAGGGTTTAGCTTTAAGATTAATGTTAGTAAAATATGTTGTACCGATGTAAGTTTAAATAAAGTTTGTACCTATTGTAGATTAAGGGTGGAGGTGATACATATATGTGGGTATACCGAAAATAAGTATAGTTAAGTTACCGTTTGTAAATTGTGACCAGTCCTTGAATAGACACCGTGTGCCTCATACGTTCTTTTATTTCTCAGTTTTCAGGTGATATTCGCCATGTTTTTTTCATATCGGAATCCCCAGAATTGGGGTTCAAGGGCTCAATTTTCGTGCCCGTGATATTTATTATCATACGACATAATATTATATCACTAAAACATAGTTTTGACAACCTGATGACAACCTGAAAACCCAAAGTACTCGTCAAGACCAATCCAATGAGCCCAAACTCGATGGGGTTGCGTCGTTTAATTACGGAGTTCTTATGACCACCTTCCGGCTCCAACATCAGACCCTGGTTACCATATAGTATCAAAGTACTCGTCAAGACTAATCCAATGAGCCCAAACTCGATGGGGTTGCGTCGTTTAACTACGGAGTTCCTATGGCCACCTTCCAACTCCAACATCAGACCCTGGTTACCATATAGTATCAAAGTACTCGTCAAGACTAATCCAATGAGCCCAAACTCGATGGGGTTGCGTCGTTTAATTACGGAGTTCCTATGGCCACCTTCCAACTCCAACATCAGACCCTGGTTACCATATAGTATCAAAGTACTCGTCAAGACTAATCCAATGAGCCCAAACTCGATGGGGTTGCTTCGTTTGATTACGGAGTTCCTATGGCCACCTTCCGGCTCCAACATCAGACCCTGGTTACCATATAGTATCAAAGTACTCGTCAAGACTAATCCAATGAGCCCAAATTCGATAGGGTTGCATCGTTTAATTACGGAGTTCCTATGGCCACCTTCCGGCTCCATCATCAGATCCTGGTTACCATATAGTATCAAAGTACTTGTCAAGACGAATCTAATGAGCTCAAATTCGATAGGGTTGCATCGTTTAATTACGGAGTTCCTATGGCCACCTTCCAGCTCCATCATCAGATCGGCTCTCTGTCACAATAACATTGCATTGTCATCCGATTTATACATGCATTCTAAATTTCAGCTCAATCGGAAACCGGGAAGTGGATCAAATTTAAGTTGCAAGATTTGATTACAGAACGACAGACAACGGGACAGATAAAACTAAATAAAAGCTTGTAAAAAATAGTAATTGGTAAAGCTCTTGTTATAGTCCGAGTGACTATGAAAACCAGAAACAACGATGTTAAATTTTCTTCGTTGTTAAATTAGCAAGAAAAAAATAAGTCAATGTATTAATGTAAGAAAAGTTAGTTTTGTGCGCGGAGAAAAATAATTAGTAGATATAATACAAGCAAACAAACTCTGTAACTAGCAAACACGGACCTAGAGCTTGTGGTATGTAATTAACCAACAAAAAAACCTTCGTTGTTTGTGGTACCTTTCATGACCACCCAGACCCACATAACACTATAATAATAATATCCTCTTACCGATTTCGGCTAAGGCGGCCAATCTCATATCTATCAGCCACTTACGCAGGATATATTAACTGTGTGCGCAAACCCAAGTGCACTCTCTATTCGCTTTGCCCTCATATTCCGATAGGACACAAGTGTGACACGACTGGAGGGGGATCGGGCGCAGGACCAACGGCTTAAGGTGCTTTCCGAGGCACGGGGGTACAAGACCGCCAAACTTCCAGACTCCGGGCTAACACTGAGAGTTTCTTCACAGAAAAACTCAGATACAAATTTTGGCCCAACCCGGGGATCGAACCTGGGACCCCAAGTGCAGCCGTCGCTTTAAAGTGCGCCATCAATACAATATAGACACAAATGGACCAACACTTTTAGATCGTGTGAGACCCACGCTTCGGCTTGAATGGGCCGGTTCTACCGGAGTGATAAGTACCACGGCCTCACAGAAAATCGGCAGCACCGCGTTGTGAGGTACCGGAGGCCCAATGCGGGGGGAAAGGGGATAAAAGTTGACAGCGCTCTTTTGACTCATGCACACGCACTCGCTTATTTACTATCAGCTGAGTCATATTATCTAATTCTGGGCTTAGCTTTTTTGTTTCTTCTTCGTAGTGAAGACTTCTCTCTGAGTAAAATCAAGATACCTTCATCCTCAATGTAGGTCAATCACGGATTGCCCTTTTCGTTAATATTTACGTCCTTTATTAATTATTTTGCCCAGTTGCTCGGTAAGCTCTACGCCGGCTGTTTAATTACAGTTAGTGTTTTCCAAATTGGTTTGTTATTTTATTTATTTTCTGTGGGCAATAGAAAGAACATTGGGTTCATCGGGTCATGACGTCAAACGGATGAATGATTTAAAAACACTCGGCTACCATGTCTCGTATTTATAATGATAAATAAATAATGATACCTCATCTTAGCGTTAGCGCCCTGTTGGTCTAGTGGTTTAAGTACCGTAAGTTAAGGGCCGTGATCTCGGGGTCCTGGGTCGAGCGAAAAGTATGTTTCGAATTTTTCGAACATAGCTCGGGTTTGTCCAATCGTCATTTGGCAGGCGTGGTGATTAAGCCTTATCCCATCATAGTAGCGATAACTGGATTTCTATGTTGGAAGCCTTTGCCCTGCAGTGGGACAGTTTATAGGCGTATAATTCAGTTGCGTCGAAACCTGTCGCTCCGGAGCCCAGGGTATGCTTGGACCATGATCCAGGATTCGGGAAGTCTGGTAATTACAATGAAGGGACTTCCGTCTGTTTTTTTTATTGCGAATGATAGGCAGACGAGCATGCCGCCCATTTGATGGTAAACGGTAACCGCCGCTCATAGACATCAACAATGCACAGTCATGCCGCTGCCTACCGTGAAAGAACTCTTTACAAACCTCGTTTAAAAAGGACATGTCAAAGCGATCAGGGAACACCGCGGCTCATTCCAGAGTTCATTCCAGAGTTTGGTGTCCTTCAGAATCCTTACACAGGGGAACTAGACTAACGGATCACGGTTACATATTCAGAATCATAATCGCAAATATTGTAGGTATCCATAATTCTTAAGAAACAATCCGACATGTGCAGGTCTCCTCACGATCTTTTCCATAACCTAAGCTAATGGTAGAAATATGCACATAGATTTCAAAAATCCACATAGGAGGTACGGTCACAATCAAAAGTAGCTTAACACTTTAATACCGTGTCAAAGTAACTGGTCTGAATATTGCGTTTCTAAGGGGTACGTAAAAAAATGCTAGGTACTTTGACATGGTACTAAAGTGTTCAGCTACTTTTGATGCTGACCGTGCATGCCCGGATTCAAACCAATACTACCCGAATGGAAGGCGCGTTTTTACCCACTGAGCTACCATCGCTCGCATCGCTTCATAATGATGATGATGTTATCTTAATTCAAAATATATCTCACTTTGCATCTGTCAGATTACCTAGTCTACATAAATTAAAAATTTGTCATATATTAAAAATCCTCTACCCCCTATTCCCAAAGACATAAAAAAAACTTACTTACAATTACACTAAATTTATCCTACTAACCATAACCATGCATGCATACGATACATTCATGGTTATTCTTAGTAGGATGCATTCGGATTATTCGGTTCACTCGAACTCGAGATCCATTTGAGTCCTACATTCGGAGCGAACATTAGAGATTCGGAACAGTGTAACATTTGGCTGAGTCGGATCACTGAGTCGTTTCAGTAAAGAGTTACTCACGTCTATTACCTAAACTTCAACGCAGTACCTACTGATATACTAGAGTTGATACAGCCACAGTCTAAGAGCCCGAATATATTTTATTATTAGAACTTTCGAATTAATCTTGAAAAATTAGTAGGTCCACGTACGACGCGTAAATATTTATAACATCAATTTTCCGATTCAACAAAAGAGTTTCACAAGATCGAAACTGCGCATTTTATTGGTACCGAAATTATTCCGAAAACGGTCCCCGTATCTGTTTACTGGCAAACGATGGGGGCAATTCTCGCATATCAAAAATACGCCAAAAATAAATGACTCACTGAAATGAAGTGTTTCTTGCTCTACTCGTAAGATTGCTGTAAGATCATTTGCCCTGAGATGCCGCTTACGGGCTAAAAATATAAACAATAACATGGAAACATTATTGAAAAAACATGGCCGACACGCAAGTCTAAATCCACATCACAGGAAAAATATTCCTAAACTGTAACTAATACATTGATTTGATACTTAAAAGGCGAGTTCTTATGCACTAAATTACTGTATGTAATAACGGATAAAATGTTTGGTGCAACAAAAAGTTCTATTTGTGCACTCAAAAAATGCCATTTGTACACCAAAGGTATATTATAATATCTGTGCACATTATAATTTGGTGAATACTTAACTTAAATTATGGTGAGCAATTTTACTCATTTTGGTAAGTTAGGTATGGGAACTTTGGTAAATAGTTAAATACTAGCCATGTATACAATGTTTGGTCATCATAACAATCTAGAAACTACATTTCATATTACGAAATAATAAATCCGCAATAATAAGAATCAGGATATTGGTGGTCTCGTACCGAAGGCGCGAGAATTGCCCCCTGTTCAAATATGCATGATTCCGAGTAAAAAATCAACATCATTTCTGGCATTATAATTACGCGTTATCCAGGTCCCGCCAAAATCGACGGCCGATTCTACTTCAATCTTGTCGCAAAAAGTTGTTACATCAAAATCGACTTTTTACCGAGAAAATACTTGCGCGGGATGCGAGCGGGTTTCCATGATGCCGGGATCTTGCAGGATTTGCGCAGGAGTTTTATTAAACGAACATAAGGTAAGCATGCAACTCACAAGGCTTTTTCTCAAGAGTCACCTAAGTGGTGATTGGTTGCCGCAGTCTTTTCATCTCCCGACACCGCATTTGAAACTATGTCCTAGCGACAGCCGAAGGCCGCGCTCGCCCATGATAATATTGACCTTCTAATTGGTTTACCTATACGTCCTTTGATCTTTGATCCTATGGTAAACTTTTTTTCCTAAACTTTCAAATTTAGTATAACAGTATTTTGTCGAGTTAGGGTGCATGCATGGACTTAAGATGACTTTGGTACATGTTTATGGGATCTTTATATGACGTGCCTGTGTCACAGAGGACATCTTTATTTTTCTTCGGAGTTTTGACATTTCGTTATCCTTGGCAAAGTTGGAGACATACTGCTTCGGCAGTGTCGTGTGGGCACTGCACTTGGGGCGGGGTGGTTAGTTTCGGGAGTGCGCTACCTGCGCGGGTAGTGGTGCGCCCGCGCCGCTCCCACGCTCGCGAGGGCGACGACCCTGCGCGCGCCGCGTTAAGGACTGTGCACACGGACTGAGCTACTATTATTCGTATGTGCTTGATTTTAAATGTAAAGTATTAAAACTTAAAAAAAACTATTTATACAGGAGTCATGTACAACGAAAGCGGCTTTATTACTATGAACAATCTGTTCCAGGCAACCTTTAGGTGAAGGACAAGGCTGTTATGTATTTTTAAATAATAACGGGCGTTGCCTTGGCTTTAAATACTGAACTCTAGAGTAGAGAAGAAACCTACAATGGAGCTAGCTTACCCAGAAGCAGTCTATTCAATTAAGCTTTAAAATAATAAGGTTACCTATAAAAACTGATACATTTGTAGAATATTTGTTTACAATAAGTTAAGTGCACTCACACACTGGTTGGAGATAAAAATCTAGATTATCGTAAATCCATGAAATTGGATTTAAACGCTAAGTAAGACATCACGGATTCCGACTAGAAATTCGCATTTGAACGAATCGTGATTACTCGCTCAATAAAAGAGCAATAAACTGCTGAAGGTTTTTTGATTCCTTGATTTTCAAAATGCGAAATGAACTACCCGGCGTTTTCCCGTTGAATTACGATATGAGCGCCTGGTATCGCAAATGTCTATTGACGATAATTGCTTACCATCAGGCGAAGTCGTTTGCTTATCTTTTGGAGTAAGTAATAAAAGACCCAGGCTAGTACGTAAACAGCATAATGATTGGCAGTACGACAGTAAAGCACGATAGAACTGGACAGAACGTTACGACAAGCGTCGATGTATTAGCCTCGACTTGTGATAAATTTGCCTCGACGGAGTTAGGCTACCTACCTATTCACCAGATTCGACTGAGCTCATTTTCTTGATAAGTCAAACATCCAAGAAAAAGTTTGATATTTGTCACCTTATTAAATAAATCGCGGGCTTAAGTTATTATTACATTATTACCTTACTAAATACGTAATGTTAAAAAGGGTAGGCACGAGTTCAGTATCAAAACTTTTCTTACACCGCGTTTTGAAATAAGAGGTTTGGAGGACCAAGCCTATAGTTGCTTGTCACGATCTACTTGATATCCCTTCAGCAGTTTTGAAAGTACAAAAGTGGAACCGCTGCTAAATCTGTAAGCTGTGGGTAGTGTGCACTGGGCCCTATGCTAATTTGACGAGTACAGACGGCTGCGTAACGACGCCGTCTGCCGGGCACCCACTTATTATTTGACCGCGTTTCAAAAAACGCCACACACACATTAGTGTCTTGCCGATTTTAATGTAGGCCCGGCGGAGACGAGTCGCCGTACAAGGCTAAGGCTGCATATATATGTGGATAGCTGAGTTTGTTTGATGAAAGGCAATGTAAGGACACATATTTATGTAACTAATTACGTGATGTTTCGGCTGCAGTCCAGCAGCCCTGTTTGACACTTGTAATGTCAAATAAGTAATCCATCTAATAATGCTCTCTGGTCATTTATACCTATCTATAAGAAATATTTTTATTGAATTTTAGTTATAAATTATCTATGTATATATTATTGGGTATGTATGTATTGTTTATTATTATTTATGTAATGTAATAATATTAATATATAAAATAATGTATATTTCTGCCATTCTCAATTTCATTTGTTAAATTACTTTGCACTGCAATTCAATTCAATTCAAATAATTCTTTATTTGCATAGGCTTGTACACAGCACTTACAAATCGTCATACATTTGAATGACTTAAAACTATTTATAAGTACTTATGTATAATTTACATGTTAATACATATATATGTTGATACATAAAATATACTAAAGAAATAAATAAACATAATGCGATTCTACCACCGGCTCGGAAAGTTGTTTCTGGTCGAGAAGATCCGGCAAGAAACTCGCCAGTTACTCTTTTTAATCGCCAACTTTTTTACAATGGTTTATTATCCTCATACCAAGTCATACAGTCTAATGCAACACAAAATAGAATGAAGCAAATTAAAAGCTAAATATGAGGTAAACCGAAGCGGACCAGTCCCCAAAGGTGGCACCTGTTCACAAGTATGACGTATGTGTCAGCCATCATTTCACTCAACCATATTAGAGGGAATGTAATGACCCGCCACATAACGCCACCACCTCAGAGACATTTGAGTGAGCATGACTACTTAGGTTCCCCTCATAGGTCACAGAGTACTTAATCCAATACTAATAAACTGCAGGACGAGGTGTACAATAGTAGGTGGTTAGCATCTTGTCAATTGTTTGATTAATCAATACTAATCAATTTGTATACATTAATAAATGCTGCTAAGCCTAATTTATTAAAATGATTAATTATATAATAATAATGATTCCAGTAAATATTTATACAATTACTACATGTGTGCAGGCACGGAGGTCATCATGTCCATGAATCCTTATCATTTAAGTAATCTACAATTGTATAGTATCCTTTACTCATTAAACAGGTTTTCACGTGGGATTTAAATTTATGCGTTGGTAACTCAATAACATTTTGTGGCAACTTATTGTACATTTTAATACTTTGACCAACAAATGAACTATTAATCTTTTGGAGCTTCAGATTTGGAATCGCGAGCTTGTGTTTATTTCTAGTGTTAAAACCATGACAATCAGATTTTTTAGAAAAAATATCAATGTTCTTTCGCACGTACAAAATACAGTCCAAAATGTATTGGGAAGCTACAGTTAAAATGTCGATATTCTTAAACAGTTCTTTCAGCGAATCGCGAGGCCTAAGGTTGTATATGGAGCGGATGGCCCTCTTCTGCAATACAAAAATAGTCTGTATCTCAGCCGCCGACCCCCACAACAAAAGACCATATGACATTATACTATGAAAATAACTAAAATAAACCAGTCTCGCGGTTTCAATATCAGTCAGATGTCTGATCTTCTTAACCGCATATGCGGCGGAACTAAGTCTTCCCGCCAAGGCTGCCAAGTGTGGCTTCCATTGCAGTTTGGAATCCAGTGTAATACCTAAGAAAATTGTCGAATTAATAACTTCAATATGTTCATTATTCATAACGACGTTAGTGTTGACCTGCTTTACATTGGGCATAGTGAATTTTACACATTTGGTTTTCTTGGCATTTAAAAGCAAGTTGTTAGTTGTAAACCAATGTAGCACTTGTGAGAGGGTGTCATTTACGTCGTCAAACGTATCTTTTCGACGGTCAACGTTAAAAATCAACGAGGTATCATCAGCAAATAACACTACTTCACAAAGATCTTGTGCAAAGTAAGGGAGGTCATTTATGTATATCAGGAAGAGCAGAGGTCCCAATATTGATCCTTGGGGCACTCCCATTAATAAAGGGGCGCCTGAAGAGTCAGTTCCATTGACACTGACTTTCTGAAGTCTATCTGATAAGTAAGAATTTATCAAACTTAATGCATTATTTAGAACACCATAGTGAGCTAACTTCAACAACAATGTTTGATGCTCAACGCAATCAAACGCCTTCGAGAGGTCACAGAAAACACCAATTGCATCCTGTTTGTTTTCCCATGCATCAAAAATATACTTGATAAGTGCAACTCCTGCGTCAGTGGTTGACTTACCCTTGGTAAACCCAAATTGTTTATTATGAAGTAAATCGTTAACTTTAAAATGAGACAGCAACTGAACGAATATGACTTTTTCAAAAATTTTACTCAGTGCTGGTAATATAGAAATAGGCCTAAAGTTAGAAGGGTCACTTTTTTCACCTGATTTAAATAACGGTATGATTTTGCTGTACTTCATTAAGCTAGGAAACTGACCCTCATCAATACATCTGTTGAATATCGTTGCCAAATGGGGTGCAATAGCTAGTATTATATTTTTTAGAATGTCCACTGATATTCCCCAAAGATCTTCAGTTTTTTTCATATTCAGATCTTTGAAAGTTTTAACTATTATCTCGGAGGTTACATGGTAAAATTTGAAAGGCGTTTGACACTCGTCAACATTTGCTTTAAGTAACGAGATAGCAAGATACGAACTTGAATTTAATGTACTTGTTGTTGCCACTGGTATATTAGTGAAGAACGACTCAAATGCATTTGCCACTTCAGTATCAGAGTCAAGACATTTGCCATTTATTTTTAGAGAGAACTTGTGTTGTTGTGTTTTATTTTTACAAGTCTCTTTGTTGATGATGTTCCACGTGATTTTACTTTTGTTAGTTGCTTTACTTATTTTGTTTTTAATGTAAGTAGATTTAGCAACTGCACATACTTTCTTAAAGCACTTAGAATAATTTCTAACATATTCAACTATCGCAGGATCACGTGAATTAGCTTTAATATCATATAATTCAAACAATTTTCTCCTGCTTATGTGAATCCCTGGAGTGGCCCAGTCACTAAATTTATTTTTAGAACTGTTTACTTTAATGGTCTTTTTTGTAAAAAATTGCCTGCCTTCCCTTATTACGAATACGATATTTCTTTCATCTACCCAAAGGTTGTCTGGAAGAAATCGCTACAAGCGATAAGACCGCCTTATTGTATTGTCTGTTGCTGTTGTATCATGCTTGTATTTTATTTTTGTGCAATAAAGAATATCTATCTATCTATCTATCTATCTAATGTAAATGTTAAAATGTGCGTCTGTTTATCCGATGGTAGCTCAATGGATACGAACGTGCCTTCCACGCAGGTGGTCAAGGTTCGAATCCGAGCATGCAGCAATGGTTTTCCTCAATTCTATCTGCGTATTTCTACAATTACCTATCTGCTCGGCGGTGAGGGAACACATATCGTGAGGAAACCTGCACGTTTCGGAAAAAGATTCTGAAACGTGTAACCATGATTCAAGTTGGTCTGGTTCCCCTGTTGAAGGGTTGCGAAGGTCAGACGGTATACGCTTAATTGTAATTACCAGACCCCCCCAATTCTGAATCATGGTCTATGGTCCTGAATGGTCCTGAAGCATGGTCTGGGCTCCAAAGCGACAGGTTTGGTTGCAACCGGGAATTACACGCTAAGATGAAGAAGTGTGTGTCTGTTTGTCCGTCTTTCATCGGAAAATTGAGCGACAGATTGACGGGATGGAGTTAGATAGTTGAAGGGATGGAGAGTAACTAGGATAATTTTTGTCTCTTTCTAATGTGAGCCAGGCCGCAAGCTAATTTTTTTTGGGCAATAGGCTAACGCTTGACCAAAATCGCACCTGATGGAAAGCGACGATGAGGTCTAGGATGATACGCGTTTGCCTAAAAGATGTCTGTTCACTCTAGTTCTGTTCTGTTCCAATCTAGTAGTTTTATAAAGCAGTGTTATAACAAGTTCTCTCATGAGTGTTCATAACCAAAGCCTGGGCTATTGGAAATGTGTTTTTTACGGTTTATAATTATCGCTTAAGATATTAGCGACCGCTCCCTGGTAGTGAAACTCCCCTGCCTTGACTATGAGAGCACCCACCCTTTTTTCCTGGAAGTTGTAATAACCGCCTCGGTGGCTAGTGGGCCGCTCTTAATAGTGACGACTGAGCGTGTCTGGGTTCGATCTCTGAGGGCAGGGAAGGTAATGAAAGTGTTCTTTTTATATACTTGAGCTCGTATGTCCTGCGTACCTACGACTAATCGTCAGATTGGCGCCGTAGTTGAAATGACATTTGGAGGGAAAT
>CM032463.1:28206954-28220807 GCA_019059595.1 Marasmia exigua | reverse complement strand
TTAAACTTTTATTTATCTTTAGTTTCTCTCGCGCGGGAGCATGTACGATCTTTGAACGTACATTGAATTACATGTCGTAATTTGACCCGAATATGCTCCAATTCGCGGTGTTTATGCGATTTATTATAATTATTTTTTGTACTTAGTGTATAACCGATCATCGTACCAATCGCGCGTATTCACTCACACCATTCTCACCATATTTCACCATTTAGTGTCTAGCCTTCCTTTTCTGTATATTCGTGTCTATCTTAGAATAAATCTCGGTGAATCTTACCAGTGACTTTCCATTCATCAATCCTAACTCTAAATGTAAGAACCATACACCTATCATCATTTTAAGATTGTTTCTCGTGAGGTTCGTAAGCCGCGGATTTATTGCTAGCATCGCTATTTTTGATGATTATGAGCCATTATATTGTGACATTTTCTAGCGATTCAGTTTTGATAAAGTGTTCGTTAATAAAAGTAAAAGCAGCAATACGCCATGTAATCGTGCGATAGGCAAATGCGTGTTTGTATTGCTGCGAAAATCACAATTTAGAGTCCTCGCCAAGAACTCCAATGATAGTCGCCACATCTGTCACGATAACATTCAAATTTGAGCGTTGTTAAAAGACACAAAGAATATTAAATTTTACTCCCATGTTTTGCAGAGGAACTTCTTTGGGGCGAGGAATTTAGCACGTCAGCTACTATCGCCAGATATAATCATTACCAGAGTGATTCTTGAGACTTTCGTGGACGGCCACGAATCATCATCCAATCTAATATTTCTCCGAAAACGGCAACAGAATCTTAAAATATTCTGCATAAAAAAAGGTTTCTTTTATAAAGAATATGATTTTTTACGTGTATTTTTAGATTGTAATGTCAATTTCGGAGTAATATCGGGGGTATGAAATTATCGATTTGAATGGAGATTTTTTGTAAAGCTGTTTCCCATACTACATAATTTTTTTTTTATTTTCAAAGTAAATATTAGTACTATTTCATACTTAATTGTGCTTTAATGGACATCGTTTAGATATATTTAGAATAGGTTTACAAAAAAAGGTGTTGCTTATTTTAAAAGTTATAAATGATGAAAGCGTCAATTCTGCCTAACAAAAAAGTTTCACTTTCAAGATTTTTTTTTCTGCACCGACGTAACACAATATTATCTGATCTGCATATTACACACCTTAAAAATATGGTCTTTAATAAAACTAAAAATATACTACTCTAACTTTTTTGTGTTTTCATAGAAATTGTGAATCTTTTTGTGTCTAGAAAAAAAACGGCAATTTCGTACTCATCCTCAAATCTAATAGGGGTTAAAACTCCTACCCCTATTAGATTTGAGTACGGCCACGAAAGTCACCATAGTATTTTATACGTGTTGGCTTGTAGGAAGTCTAATTCTACTATGTCGTAGCCGATAGACAGCGGATAATAATGGATAATACGTCAAAAAAATCGCACTTTCATACGCTTTTCGAAAAAAAGATGACCCATGTTTTTTATTAAAAAAAATATTATTTAAATTATATTATATAATTTGCCGGAAGTGACGTCGTCTTGAGGCTCAACGTTTTGTTATGTCGGTGCTATATGTCCAATAAAAAGGTTTAGGTGACTTAAAGTTAATGTCACTGTCTTTATTTTGTCTTGTCATTTTATGATCAGAGATTTTACTTTTTTCTTAAATCAACTTGAGCAAAAGCGTTATTAATTTGTTATGCCGAGTGATGATGTCACAAGAGGATTTTCCCATTTCTTTTTTTCGATAAATATCTGTTTAAAAATTCTGAAATAATTTTTCTTAAATTTCTATGAGTCTAATCTAGAAATAGTATTTTTCATTTCGGAAAATGTTTTTTGTCGTATTGTCCATTCTCCTATTTTAGGCCTGTAAAAGGTAATGAACTCGTAACTTGAGTCGGAGCCGTACATTCAAGCAGGTAATGGAGTGTCGGGGGTGTAACATAACGAGGTTCAGATCCGCCTAGCGCGTTAGCTTTCGCTAGATTTTATCATTACCTTTGGGAAGGTTTGTGGTTTTAACGTCACGATCAAGTATTCAGTTGGCGTGTTTTATACGCATAACTTGGAGGAATTTATTCTTATATTTTTCGGTTACATTGAAACAATAAAATACCCCCCTTGATTTATAATGTGGTAAATAGTCTGTGTCTTAAAATTACATGCCTCAAGTGGCAATGGGCAGGGCACATTGCGAGGAGATCAGACGGCCGATGGGGCAGAAAGGTCCTCGAGTGGGAGTGGAGGCCGAGTATAGGAGGTCGAAGCCGTGGCAGGCCCCCCCTCCCCACAAGGTGGACCGACGATCTGGTGAAGGTCGCGGGAATCCCTTGGATGTGGGCAGCGCAGGACCGATCTGTGTAGAGATCATTGGGGGAGGCCTATGTCCAGTAGTGGACGTTAACTGGCTGAAAAGATGATGATGATGAAATAGTCTTTGTATGCGTATTCTTCGATGGAGCTTCATTTTCAAAGTCCTTTTTTTATGAAATGGTCCTTGCACCTGCTAGGTCTTGAATTTTGCTGGAAAAAAAATACATTATCCACAACATAAGGTTTTATATATGATAAATGACTGACGACTAGACGGATCACCTGATGGAATACGATTGCCACCGCTCATGGACACCCCTAATATCAGTAGACTCACACGTGCGCTGCCAACCTATGAACTTGAATGGAGATTTTTTGAGATTGGGCCTCCGCTACCTCGCATTCATTCGGCGAAACACAGCACATGCGCTGTTACACACCTATGAGGCCGGGTATCACTTCGGTCGTGCCAACCCTTTCATGCCAAAACGTTGCTCTCCCACGGTCAAACTTTTTACTTAAATCATTAATCATCGATCAATGTTTATTAGTATATTTGGTTTATAAAAAATTCAGAAGTTAGCGTTCAATATAAATAAATAAAATAATAAATAAATATTTCACAACATCACATACATTGATCTGACTCAGAGATAGGTAGCTCAAGCACCTGTGTTACGGATATCAGAATCATCAGTGGGATTACAAATATATACATATACTACTTTTATTTTATACTTAAGGTGGGGGTCGTGGGTTCGATCCCCACCCTGGACAAACATTCGTGCGATGAACACTTGTGTTTGTTCAGTGTCTGGGTGTAATATATGTATTTAAGAATATATTTGTGTTCCTCTGTTGTCTGATATCTGAAACACAAGTGCTTAAGCTACTTAGTATAGAATCAGATGAACGTATGAGATGTTGTGAGAATTATATTATAGGAATTATATTATATTATATATTTTGTAAATACATACTTATAATACATAGCAAACACCCAGACCAATACAAGCAAACATGTTCATGCACACAAATGTTTGGAATGTGCGGGGATCGAACCCGCAACCCTTGTATCAGAGGCAGCGTTCACTACCACTGTTCCAATCGGGTCGTCTATAATATGCAGAATGCATATGGAACGAGTAGAGTAATATTTCAAAAATTACAATTATCTGATCAAAATATAAATGAATCAGGCTTTTACGACCCTTTTAATCCCACAAAGGGTTAAAGTATGGCACAAAGGATAAGTGGCCTAAAGTTATAAATTTATGTTGTAAATTGTATCATTTTATATTTTATGATGTAAAAAGAGATTTGTGGTCAATGGGTGACATGAGTTTTAGCAACCTTTTGAGATAGAAACACAAGCAATGGGGCCTATTGGGTGTGAGAAATTCTCCAAAAGGCGAAATGTTGAACTGAAGTCCAACTTCAACGGCAAATTCGTTATATATGAAATGATAAGTAACTACTGTGATAAGTAGACTAAAAAATGAGTATGGCACGGTTTAAAACATGAAAAATAAATAGACATGAATTATGTTTAGAATAATGTTTACTTGTATGTAACACGATTAGCTGACAGCAGATGACAGCTGATGGGAACAAGCATCGCAAAAAGATTAGTTGCGATACCTAATGGAATGTCTTTTTGGATAACAATGGGATATCGTCATCGTCAGCCCATTTAAGTCCCCACTACTGGGGCACGGGCCTCCCTCAATCACATGAGGGGTAATTGCCATACTCACCACGCTTCGCAGACGGATTGGCGAGGGTATTGATATAAATGCAGAGTTTTCCTTCTCTGGGTGCTGATGATCATGCCAGCAGCTTTTCCTTAGTCGCCTTTTACGACACCTCGGTAAGAGTGAGGGTGGCCTATTCTACTCTGCCGGGGACCACACGGCCACCATATAAGACATTAAAATGGGATATAAGACATTAAATAACATATATATACATGTATTCCGTAAAAACGAAAATAGTACAGCAATAAATAGGTATTTCTGTCCTGTTCTCTCAAGACCGCTCTAAGGCTCAGAAAATGAACATAGTCTTAAAAATATTAAATTATAAATTGTTTTCGTAAGACACATAAGTAGTAAATAGATTGGGAACTTTAACTCGAACAAGTCGAGTTAAAGATCCCAATCTATTAAAAGATCGTAAAGATTGGAGTCTCTGATCCCTAACCGTTCGCATAGCTTGGAACCGCGGTTAGTCTCCGATTCCCTAACCGTTCGCACAACTTGAAGCTGCAGTTAGAGCCTCCTAAAAGTAATTCGATTCACAATAGATCTTATCACAGGTTCGGCAGCGCGGTTCGGCAGCGCCGCACTCGTCGCCTCGGATACAATGTTAGCATATTCTTACGTTGCGTGGTAAACATTCATCCAGCGAAAATTTAACAAAAAATAAAACGTTATGCAAACTCACCTGTGTATCGCGGCAAATGTTCCAAATACACTCACAAAAAATAATTACCATTTATTACTCCACTCAAGATACTAACACACGCAAAATAACATCGTTTTAAGGGAACTAGATGGTCTTGGCAAGAATTTTAGATTACATACATACATTGTGATATTATTTACCAAACAGTTTTGGTCTCTTTTTTACACAATTTGTACATAAAATATGATGATATTATGGTCTGACATGGTGCAAATTTAATGCTCCCGTTTACAGCCACACCAGATCGGGTGCTTTAATTCGGGCTGTATCCCTACACGAGGGCACTCACTTAAGCATCAAACTGTGGCACTACATCAATATAGTAGATACGAATAAATATGATGATATTATGGTCTGACATGGTGCAAATTTAATGCTCTCGTTTACAGCCACACCAGATCGGGTGCTATAATTTGGGCTGTATCCCTACACGAGGGCACTCACTTAAGCATCAAACTGTGGCACTACATCAATAAAGTAGATACGAATAAATATGATGATATTATGGTCTGACATGGTGCAAATTTAATGCTCTCGTTTACAGCCACACCAGATCGGGTGCTTTAATTCAGGCTGTATCCCTACACGAGGGCACTCACTTAAGCATCAAACTGTGGCACTACATCAATATAGTAGATACGAATAAATATGATGATATTATGGTCTGACATGGTGCAAATTGAATGCTCTCGTTTACAGCCACACCAGATCGGGTGCTATAATTCGGGCTGTATCCCTACACGAGGGCACTCACTTAAGCATCAAACTGTGGCACTACATCAATATTGTAGACAGGAATAAATATGATGATATTATGGTTTGACATGGTGCAAATTTAATGCTCTCGTTTACAGCCACACCAGATCGGGTGCTTTAATTCGGGCTGTATCCCTACACGAGGGCACTCACTTAAGCATCAAACTGTGGCACTACATCAATATAGTAGATACGAATAAATATGATGATATTATGGTCTGACATGGTGCAAATTTAATGCTCTCGTTTACAGCCACACCAGATAGGGTGCTTTAATTCAGGCTGTATCCCTACACGAGGGCACTCACTTAAGCATCAAACTGTAGCACTACATCAATATAGTAGATACGAATAAATATGATGATATTATGGTCTGACATGGTGCAAATTTAATGCTCTCGTTTACAGCCACACCAGATCGGGTGCTATAATTCGGGCTGTATCCCTACACGAGGGCACTCACTTAAGCATCAAACTGTGGCACTACATCAATATAGTAGATACGAATAAATATGATGATATTATGGTCTGACATGGTGCAAATTTAATGCTCTCGTTTACAGCCACACCAGATCGGGTGCTATAATTCAGGCTGTATCCCTACACGAGGGCACTCACTTAAGCATCAAACTGTGGCACTACATCAATATAGTGGATACGAATAAATATGATGATATTATGGTCTGACATGGTGCAAATTTAATGCTCTCGTTTACAGCCACACCAGATCGGGTGCTTTAATTCAGGCTGTATCCCTACACGAGGGCACTCACTTAAGCATCAAACTGTGGCACTACATCAATATAGTAGATACGAATAAATATGATGATATTATGGTCTGACATGGTGCAAATTTAATGCTCTCGTTTACAGCCACACCAGATCGGGTGCTATAATTCGGGCTGTATCCCTACACGAGGGCACTCACTTAAGCATCAAACTGTGGCACTACATCAATATAGTAGATACGAATAAATATGATGATATTATGGTCTGACATGGTGCAAATTTAATGCTCTCGTTTACAGCCACACCAGATCGGGTGCTTTAATTCGGGCTGTATCCCTACACGAGGGCATTCACTTAAGCATCAAACTGTGGCACTACATCAATATAGTGGATACGAATAAATATGATGATATTATGGTCTGACATGGTGCAAATTTAATGCTCTCGTTTACAGCCACACCAGATCGGGTGCTTTAATTCAGGCTGTATCCCTACACGAGGGCACTCACTTAAGCATCAAACTGTGGCACTACATCAATATAGTAGATACGAATAAATATGATGATATTATGGTCTGACATGGTGCAAATTTAATGCTCTCGTTTACAGCCACACCAGATCGGGTGCTATAATTCGGGCTGTATCCCTACACGAGGGCACTCACTTAAGCATCAAACTGTGGCACTACATCAATATAGTAGATACGAATAAATATGATGATATTATGGTCTGACATGGTGCAAATTTAATGCTCTCGTTTACAGCCACACCAGATCGGGTGCTTTAATTCGGGCTGTATCCCTACACGAGGGCACTCACTTAAGCATCAAACTGTGGCACTACATCATGAACCATGTTTTCTAAAATAAACATAATACAATAGAATAGTGCATGTGTACAATAGAATAGAAACTGATTGATAAATAAAGTAAAAACTGTTAGAATTACCTTCTTTTTTATAAGTTTTAGATATACACTTAAAACGAACCATCATTTTGAGTAGTTATCTTAAGACCTTGAATGTAGAATTAATTTAATGAATGCACGACCACTGCACTGCTAGAATTATTCTCACAAATGAATAAAAGCCGATAGTCAGCATAATGTTCCCGGCGCGTGTAAGTCGAAAGATAAGGTGACTGCATACTGTACGGAATTGAGTTCGTGTTATAAAATACAAGTTGAGCGCAAGTACAAGGTTATATTTTTAGTATTTACAAACGAATAATTAATACGATATGTGTTTCTTACACGTAAACTATTATTGTTTTATAAAATAGTTTAGTTCTTTTATGTATGAAAGACAAATCAACCTCAAATTACAAATTATTTTCCTCTTTTTGAGTGTTATAATAGAGAAGTGGGGGATAATAAAAATATTTTGAATCAATAGAAGTAGGTAATGACTTTCAAATTATACATCAACTCATAGTAACCTTGCCACTTGTTATAAGTGCATTAAAAATGTTGCATTACCTGCTAAAATATCAACTACAAATTTGTATAAAATAGTAACAAGAAAGCTCGTAAACATTTTGACATATTAACCAGCTTGGTTGTGATATAAAAATATGCATATAAAATATTGGTTAACTAACACAGTGAAAACTGTCCTTTAGTAACGTACGGTAACACACAGAAATTATTTTGCTTACCAATTACTTCCAGGCTCACTCGCACATTCAAACATTACCTGCTAACGCAGCGAGAATGGGTATTATCATTTTGTCACCGTACACTGTAAGCCAAAGAATTTGAACAAATTACATGGTAACTATTATTGTATGACTAACTGAAAAAGAAGTTACTGGGCAGTTGATTTTGATACAAATAAATAAAAAATATAATAATTCAAACATCCTCTAAACATTTAGTACTCTCAGTTGTACAAGGAAACAGAAATCTTACAAAACACAGTGAAATGTACTATAAGCTACCTCTTCTAATTAATATTTAGGTGAAAGACATTTGCCAAATGAGGTACCTATATGGTTGATGTACTTATCAACTACAATTTTTAATTACCAAAAAAAAAAAAAAAAAGCTTTCTACAATAAAACAAATAACCTTTTAAACCGTTTTCTTTGCTTTGAAGTGTACATGACGTATTCTTCATTGCGGATGGCTTCTATGTACACTATCCTAAATAGTAAATATCTGATTGTCACAATATGTTACCATCAGGCGAACCGTAAGCTTGTTTGCCACTATAAAAAAAATATATGGTTTAGTAACTTTCAGACAAATACACATACACACATTATTAAATTATCATTTCAAGGAACTATAATTGTTATAAAATTTTTAGAATTCGATTCATTTTGTGTGGGATAAGTAAATAAAATAAATAAATAGATGCATAACCGACATGGCGTTTATATTTAAAATTTAAACTTCATTGGGTAGAGAATGTCTAGATGGCGGTGATTTTAATTTATTTTATGAATAACTCTAACAATTCAAGAATACGTTGTAACTTTCATTATAGTTACGTGTATTTGTTGATTTGTGTTAATTAGATGAACCATCATGTAAATAAATAAAATATTTTAAAGCAGGCAAAACCACGCGCGGTGCGTAGTGTTCCCACATTATTTACCGCGGCAGTACCTAAATATTAAATCGCTGACGAGCGATTACCTAAAGCTAGAACTTTCGGTAAGTAATTCGAGATAATTGTTTGTTTCAATATTGCTGGTTGGCAATATTTGAATGTGTGCAAGTGACTTACAGTGTTACAGTTTTAATGTGTGATTGAAAATGTTTGTATATATAATGAGCGTCAATTATATAGATCACCATTATTTTCTGTGATCAATATCTGATCATCCACGCTTCGTGATATTTATTCTCCGAGGAACACAGCAAGCTGAGATAATGTTCGTGAGTTTATTTTTTATTATCTTTTATTTCAACTATTTGGTTTGGGCGGCTGCGTCAATGTTTATTTGTTTTGACAGGCATTTACTCCAGATAAATGTCGCGGTCTTCGCACATCGGACTAATCTTCTAGTAAGTACATGTTGTTATAAGAATGTTTTTTGTTTGCAGGTCTGCTTCAACTTCTGAATCCCGGAAGAGAGTTCTCGCTGAGGACCTTTACGTGTCCGAGTCGGAGTATAGCTCGGGTGTAGAAGATCCATGGTAAATATTTTGTCAAATTCTTAAAACTAAACACTGGTTAATTGAGGTATTATCAAATAATTACCTTAGTTTAGTTACTAACATATTGTTGTTTTTGTTACAGCCCGCCGATAAAGCAACGCAAAGCCAGTAAAAAGGCCAACGAGGAGAAGTCGAAGCCAATTAGAAAGTCGAAGTACGTATGTTTCCTCCTCACAATATTTTAAACATGTTACTTAGAAGATTTGTTAAGTAATCAATCTTATAGTGTATAGCTGAAATGCATTTTGAGAGTTGGATCTCACTGCACCGATTATTTGTACTATTGTAATCTGTAAGGTGTAGATAAACGCTATACTTCTTGCCTGTCTTTTTATCATAGTGTGTGATGGTATAACTAGTCTATCATTGTGCGGTTTCTCCTTGTTTATTCAAGATTTTTTATGCTAGAGGCGGGCAAACGAGCAAGCGGATCACCTGATGGATGGTAATCACCGCCGCACATAAAAATCTGCGAGATCGGAGAGGTCGCTGATGCGTTGCCGGCCTTTCAGAAAGATTTTAATTAAAATCTTAATGTCTATCATTAATTTACAGGAGCAGCAAGTCGAAGGCGAACAAAAACGCCAACGTCTTCGAAGAGTTGTTCGGAGACGCAGCCGAACCTACACCGCCGCCGCCACAATCAAAGTTGTGGTCAGTCATTATCTCGGCGTGTAGCGGGCGGCATCAGTCGACGGTCGATACTGCAGACGGGCGGTGAATTTTTTGTAGACCTCCGAGTATTCGACACGTCGACTATTATAGATCTGGACTCGCGGGACCGCTCCGACAAGTGGAGCGGTTGTTTGCGGATTCGCCTCACCCCGGAGGATCCGCTGTGGTCCACAATAAAAACTATATTTAAAGACAGCAGTCGGCTGTTCCAGGGTGAGGCGACATTTTACCCCGATAATAAGAAATAGTTTTATTAAACTATTTCTTATTATCGATTGATATTTTTAAGTTAACATTTTTTTTTTTTCTGTTTAGCAAGTAGGTCACATAATCAGGTAGGTAGTTAATGTAACTTAGTAACAAGCACAATGGCTACATTGAGAACAATTTTTTGTTCAGTATGTCAAGCATCTATAATTAAAAAAGAATTTCCGGGACACTTGCGAAGCCTTGCCCACAAAAATAATACATTAATTAATTATGATGATGGAATTGAGACTGTTAATTCAGCTTTTAGAGGTCGTATAGTATCATATCGAATAACCCCCGACTGTGAATTCACTTCCAGCGGTGAGAAGTTGGCGATTACTTCACCTACTCACTTCATGCATTGTATTTCGTCTAAGTTACGGAAAGTGCTTGATTTGGCTATCGCGTCTCATATTAATATAAAGGTGAACTTTGAATTATTTGTTAAAGTTATTTTACCTAAAGACGATACGATGGAAATAAAATCATTTGCTACGGAAAATATTCCCATATTTTCGAACTATTCTTTTGACAACTTATTAGATAATATTTCAGGATTATTATGTAAAAAGATAGATGGATTTCAAGAAAAGGGGAGCGGGTGGTCTCTTTTGGATATACTTTATCTCGAATCTAATATAAACAAATATTCACCGCTCAGAGGTTCTAGCTATTTAGAATTGCCAAAAAAAATTAAATCAAAAAAGGCTTGCTTGAATATCAGAAACGAAGATGAATATTGTTTTGCTTGGACAGTTTTGAGTGCTTTATACCCAAAGGTGAAAAACGCCAGTCGAGTACAATCATATCCACACTTTAGCGATGTTTTGAATCTTGATAACATGCATTTTCCAGTTTCATTTAAAGACATTAAAATATTTGAGAAAAATAATCATGACATTAGCGTAAATGTTTATGGCTTAGACTACAAACAAAACATTGTTGGGCCATTGTATAAGACATTATTAAAAAAGAAAAATCACATCAATATGCTTCTGTTAGAAAATGGTATGAAATCACATTATTGTCTAATAAAAGATTTAACGAGATTAGTTCGAAGTCAGATTACAAAGCACCATGGAAAGTTGCACTTTTGTGATGAATGTTTATTGTTTTTTAAATCAAAACAAGATCAAGATAAACATATTTGTGGGGGTGTTGTTACGTTATTACCAGAAATTGGCAGTAAAATGCAATTTAAAAATTATCAATGTATGCAAAATGTTCCGTTCGTTATTTACGCGGATTTTGAGTCAATTTTGCAACCATGTAATGAGAGCAAAGGCGCGCACACATTAAAAACACAAAAACATCTACCGGCGGCGTTTGCTTATTACATTGTTTGTAATTATGATAATTCACTTAACCGATTAGTGACCTATCGAGGGACTGATTCTGCGTCACAGTTCGTAAATCAATTGGAAAAAGATGTAAAGCGTATTTATAGTGTTATTAAATCAGCATCTGAAAATCCGGTTCCAATAATTTATAGCGATAAAGAACGATCTAGTTTTGAAAAGGCAGAGTACTGTTATTTATGCGCTAATTTGCTGATAGGAGATAAAGTGCGGGACCACTGTCACTTCACAGGAAAATATCGTGGTGCCTGTCACTCTTACTGCAATATTCAGTTTAAAATACCTTCGTTTATACCAGTATTCTTCCATAATTTATCGGGTTACGACTGCCATTTATTCATCCGTGAACTAAGTAGTTTTCCGGGTGAAATTAAAGTTATTCCCAAAAACAAAGAGAATTACATATCCTTCACCAAGTTTATTCAATTTTCAACTAATAATTTTATTGCAGTGCGGTTTGTTGATTCCTTCAAATTTTTAGGGACAAGTATCGAACAATTAGCTAAAAATCTACAACAAACTGACTTTACACATTTACGTGCTTATTGTAACAATGAAAATGAATTATTGTTGTTAAGTAGAAAGGGAGTGTACCCATACGATTACATATCAAACTGGAAGGTATATGAAGAGGAGAACTTACCGTCCATAGACAAGTTTTATAATAATCTCTCTAATGAAGCTATTAGTCAGTCTGATTACGAACATGCAAAAAAGGTGTGGAAATGTTTTGATATAAAGAACTTAGGACAGTATACTGATCTATATGTAAAGAGCGATGTATTGATATTAAGTGATATATTTGAAAAGTTTCGTAAAACATGTAAAGTTAACTACAACTTAGATCCTGCTTTTTATCTCACTGCGCCAAGTCTCAGCTTCGATGCTATGTTACTAAAGACAAAAGTAAAATTGGACTTGCTTTCAGATTTAGAAATGATTAGAATGATACAAAAGGGAATTCGTGGGGGTATTTGTCTGTGTTCTAAAAGATATGCTAAATCAAATAACCAATATCAGCCTGACTACGACCCCTCGCTACCAAACAATTTTTTAATTTATATGGATTGTAATAATCTGTATGGTTTTGCAATGTGTAGTTTTCTGCCATACGCAGATTTTAAATTTCTGAGTAGTAGGGAATGTGAACAACTTGATATCACTAACATTCCCAATGACAGTGATTATGGTTATATTTTTGAAGTTGACTTATATTACCCAGAGAATTTGCATGACCTACATAACGATCTTCCATTTTGCGCACAAAATTATACACCTCCAGGTGCAAAAAATATAAAATTAATTCCTAATCTATTTCATAAATATAACTATGTCATCCATTATGCTCATTTAAAAACCTGTCTACGACATGGATTACACCTCAAAAAAATCCATAAAGGAATATCATTCAAACAAAGCCCTTATTTAAAAGAATACATCGATTTAAATACACATTTGCGTCAAAGCACCGACTCCGCGTTTGAACAAGATTTTTTTAAATTATTGAACAATAGCATATTCGGAAAAACTCTCGAAGATACTGAGCGTAGAGTAGACGTAAAGTTAGTCACAAAGTGGAGAGATGAGCGAAATAAAACCAATAAATTTCATTCGGCAGAACAGCTCATATCTCGTCCTAACTTTCATAGTGCATCAATATTTGATGAAAATTTGGTGGCTGTTCAACTAAAACGAGAAAAAGTAGTTTTAAACAAACCTATATACATAGGATTTACAGTCTTAGAACTTTCCAAAAATCATATGTACGATTTTCATTATTCGGTCATGAAAAGGCACTACCAACACAATCTGTCTTTGTGCTATACTGATACCGATAGTCTTTTGTATTCAATACAGACGAATAATTTTTACTCAGACTTAAAACAACACTTTTATCTTACTTTGATACAAGCAACTACAAAAAAGATAATCGTTTTGATATCATTCCTAAGAACAAAAAAGTTCCCGGTTTGTTTAAAGACGAGTTAGGAGGCAACATTTTGTTAGAATTTGTCGGATTACGCTCTAAACTTTACAGCATTAAAACGAGCAATAGTGAGATAAAAAAAGCAAAAGGAGTTAAAAAAAATGTTACCAAAAAACTACGGTTTTCTGATT
>CM032463.1:28172478-28206854 GCA_019059595.1 Marasmia exigua | reverse complement strand
CCACTGCTGGGGCACGGCCTCCTCAATCACATGGGGGTAATGGCCATAACTCACGCACGCTTTGGCGGGTTGGCGAAGGGTTTAGATTAGAAATTGCAGATTTTTCCTTCTCTGGGTGCTGATGATTATGCCAGCAGCTTTACCTTAGGCGCCTTTTACGACACCTCGGTAAGAGTGAGGGTGGCCTATTCTACTCTGCCGGGGACCACATGGCGAATCGAGCCGAGCATGTACTTCATATTTATTGGGAATCTAATCTTTTGACCGTGGGAGAGCCACTCTTTTGCATGAATGGGCCGGTTCGACCGTAGTGATACCACAGCCTCTCAGAAAACCAGCGTGAAGAAGCACCGGGCTATGTTTCGCTTCATGAGTGAGGGTACCGGAGGCCTAATCCGGGGGAAAGTGAGGTTTAAAGGTGGGCAGCGCACTTGTGACTGCACTGGGTGTCCATACGCGGCTCCAATCGCTTACCATCAGATGATCCGTCTGCTCGTCTGCCGCTTATCACATAAAAAATATATATTTCTCAAATAAAAATCTAGATGTGCATGCTCAGATTCGCGGTGGATGCGCATTCTTATCCATTGAGCTGCTACATGTACAGTTTTTTTTTTATGATAAGTGGCATACGAGCAGACGGGTCACCTGATGGTAAGCGATTGCCACTGCCCATAGACACCCGCTACACCAGTGGAGTTACAAGTGTGTTGTCAACCTTTAAACCCTCCCTTTCCTCTGGGACTTCGTTACCCTCACTCACGCAGCGAAACACAGCACAGACGCTGGTTGACGCCTATTTTCTGTGAGGCCATTAGAGCTCTCAAAAATTGCTAAGTCCTTGCAGGACGTCATGAATAAACTTATTGTACAAATGTATTGTAATTTATGATATGCAATAAATGATTTGAAAGTTGAAATGGCCATGGTCGAGCCGGCCCATTCATGGCGAAGCGTGATTCTCCCACGGTAAACGGCGTGTTTAGAACGTATAAGGAGATAAGGAGCAGACGTGGTTACCGCTTGCTCGAAGTTACGAGTTATACGTGAGAATTGACAAGAGATCAGCACGTTGGCTCAGGGTAGTGGTGCCTAAACCGTTGTATCCTATCTATCGATAGCTGACGTCATAATAATATCCTCCACCGTTTCGGATTAGGCGGCCAATCTCAACGATCAGCCACTTAATACGCATGATATTTATGCTCATGCGCAAACACAAGTGCACCCTCTCTATTTCCTTGCCTCGTGTCACCCCAGTGTGACCGACCGTGAGAGGATTGAGCGCATGACCAACGGCTTTAACGTGCTTTTCCGTGGCACGGGGGTAACAAGAGACCGCCAACTGTCAGCTCCGGGCTGACAACAGAGATTATCAGAGAGCAGTCAGTTGCGTTCGAATCATTAATACGATTAGCTATTGGTACTAATTGACTCTCCGATACTGTTGTTGGTCACGATGAATATGCTTGCGGCACTTGCAGCATGCTGAGGCTGAGCCTTGTTGGATGCAACTTTTATGCTTTGTACCGTTTTCATTTATTATTTGTTTTAAGTATTATGTGTTGTGGTAAATAAATAGTTTCTTCCTTCTTTCTAGCGATACAATTTTTCCTCGTAAGTAAAAAACTATCGATAGTGTCGATAGTCTTTTTATATTCGATACTTTTGTTTATAATTAATTGGTATAAAATACCAAGTAACAGAGAGATTAATGGTTTCAACTCGGAGTAAGTAATTGAATACTTTGTAAATAAATAATAAATAATAATAAATATAGCACAAACATCACATACATTGATTTTGACTCCGAGCTAGGTAGCTCGAGCACCTGTGTTACGGATATCAGAATCACAGTGGGATTACAAATAAATACATATAATACTTTTCTTAGTGTAAATACTACTTTATTAATACATAGGAAACACCCAGACCAATACAAACAGACTTCATGCACAACAAATGTTTGTACTGTGCGCGGATCGAACCCGCAACCCTAGGATCACAAGCAGCGTTCACTACCACTGTGCCAAATGGGTGGTCAATTAATTAATTAAGTATAAGTACTTGGGTGGTTCCAAATGGGTGGTCAATTAATAAATTAAGTATAGTATATTGTATTCTTTTTGAAACTTTAATTTACTTCAAGCTAAAACTCTAAGTAATACTATCGAAAAATAAGAAACTATCCATAATTGAAAACTATTAATACTATCAAAGTTTTTTTTATTTACGAGGAACAATACTATCAATAGTATCGATAGGCCTATCAATATTCTAACTGAATTTTGAGGTCAATTATCGATAGAAAAACTATCGATAGTTCGGCATCACTAGCTTAGACAAGTTGTTTGTAAGCCTATTCTTGCGGTTCGGGATGTTGGATCATGTGTCTTATTCCGGGGTCTGACTTGAAGTTAATCTTTCGACAATCTTGTTTAGTGAGTAAAGAAGAATCAACTTGGGTCGTTTCTCAAGATAGCTATTCGTGTGCACTTACCGAGAATAGGTATGATTCTTTTTTTTGAATCATAAATATTTAATTTTGCAATTTTATGCGTGGCTTTTGGTTTGTTTTACCACAGGGTGTGAAAATTTTTACAATTATAATTATACAGTAGGTATCATCATAAACAATACTAAAATGTTAAAACCAATATTTATTTATTATTTATTTGTTTATTTTTCAAGGGAAACATACATACTGATCAGAAAAATTACATAACACTCATTTCCAACACATATAACAAAGTTTCCACAGCTAAGTAGTTCACATACAATAAGCAAACAAGCAAAATTCTGGTGTTAAAGAACTAAAATACAATAATTCATTAAGATTTATGTAAAAAAAAAGATAAAAACTGGGTAGGTATGGGTAGGAGGACAGTTTAGATTAATTTAAGTGCATTCTCAATTTCCTGTTCTATATCTTCCCACTGACAAGGCAAATGGGTCAATATGTGAGAAACTACTATTGTATGATTTGCAAGCTCGATCTATAAAGTTATTGCTTCCATAGTTAGTACGCATAAGAGGAGTACAAAATAATAATTTATTTCTATATTAAAAATAAATTCATACATGCAGCGTTTTAATGTTAAATTGTATATATTTGAATGTTAGGAGAAAACTATAATTGAAATTTAGATTGTAAAAAAGTACATAATAATAATAATTCTCACAACATCTCATACATTGACCTGATTTCGTACTAAGTAGCTTAGGCACTTGTGTTACAGATATCAGACAACAGAGGAACACAAAGATATACTTAAATACATATATTTTGACGACCCGTTTGGAACAGTGGTAGTGATCGCTGCCTTTGGTCAAAGGGTTGCGGGTTCGATCCCCGCACAGTACAAACATTTGTGTGCATGAACATGTCTGTTTGTATTCGTATGGGTGTATGTATGTATTATAAGTATGCATTTACAAAAAAAAGTGAATAAAATTTTTAACATGTCCCTATTGTTTTTGTATATGAAAATAGACATTAAATGAACATACCCATATTTTTTCTTTTTTCAAAATTTTGCCATTTTCATGCATAAAATATTTATTGAAATTATTTATATTCTAAATAGACGTAAGCGAATATATATTTATTTATTTTTTATATTGCTACTTTACTGAGAAAAAAATAAAAACTAAAAAATTTAAGATGACGTCATCGGACGGCTGAATACAGCGATATTCCTTTGCTTATCATTGTTTTAATAAAAAAGGTACTACTGTCAAAGGTAAAGAATACTAGTGTCAACATTGTCAACGACATTCATTCATCCAACGTTGACAAGTTGTCTTTTTTTTTGACAGTTGCATGTCATGGGTTTTGCATTTCGTAAATTTAAAACTATAATGTGCTAAGCAAAGAAATATTTTAGATTCTGCCGTCCGATGACGTCATCTTAAATTTTTTAGTTTTTATTTTTTTTCTCAGTAAAGTAGCAATATAAAAAATAAATAAATATATATTCGAGAAGCGGAAAAGTAAATACAGAATTGGTATTTTTTGTTTCAAAGCTCAGCAATTTTGAAATGTTGTCCATTCATGGTTTGAACGTTCTACGAGTATTAAGATGGTTAATAGGTACATAACTCAAAATCACTCATACAAAAACGACTAATAGGTATAATAATGAACAATGATTTCTACTCTTTTCAATCAAAGGCATCAAATTGTACCTATTAGGTTAATCCGATGCTAAATATTGAAGAAATCTCCAAACTATTAGTTACAGTTGGCATCAAACTGACCTTAGTGTTCAAATCTATCAAAAATATCTGACTAATTGACGAAAAAAAACATTTTTAAAAATACAATTGCGTTTCTTGTCATTTGTTCTCGAATAACTAATAGGAGCGAGGAGGAAGAAGAGTGGCAGGAAAGGAAGCGGCGGAGCGCGCGCGGGAGGAGGATCCTTCCGCCGACGCGCTCCGAAGAGTGAGGAGGGGTAGGAGACGCCGACAATATGCGCGTGTCCAGCCTCTCCTTAGAAGTGGCCAGTAGACGTGGCCACAGGCCAGGCCAGTGGCCAGGAATTGCACCGGTCACCTCCAGTGCTCGTTAGGGACGGCTGCTCATCCTCGACTATCCCTAACGCCCCCCTCAGCCCATCCGGGGGGGCTGCGTCCTGTCCGCCGCCTAGTTTGGCGCCGTCCGGGCAGGGTCGTGAACAAGGTTTCGTACCTGTGATCACGGCCACTCCCCACTTAATGACGATGAGAGTGGTTCCCAGGGGTTTAAGTCGGAAGACCCCCGCTCTCATGCGGGGAGAGTCCGACATAGCCCGTTCGCCCCCCGGCGGACGGGTATGCGTAACGCATGAGACAACAAAAAAAATGTCTTTTGTCAAATGATATTTTTTGTAGGTTTTAACGCTAAGATTACTTTGATGCTGACTGTACACGTTTTACCATCCATCATTGTTGACAGGAAACCCGACATCCCGCAGCTTTGATATCTCAAAAATCCTTCCTGACCACAAAAATGGCCGAAAAATTCCAGTGAAGAAAAAAGTGGCGGAAGGGTCGACATCGTGACATCATTTAGAGCTAATGTTTATAATATGCCAACAAAATGGATGAAAGAATTTCCTTGAAGCGAGGTACCCTTTGATATGTGTGATCTATTTCTGGAAAGAGAAAATAGCTCTTGCTCTTTTTCAGAATAAAAGTCACCTACGTTTCTGTTTACGGTGTTTCAAAAGGCTTCGGCTTTCTCGGAATGACAATACGCAATTCTGTGAACATTTACTGTAACCCTGTGTTCTACCAACCGTTTTGAACAACATTTGTTCTTCGACTTCTCGGTATAAATATTCAGCTAGGGCCGTTCTTCTGCGTATATTTATTCCGTGCCTCCTAAGATTAATACCATCTAATTATAAATCGCGATCTAAAATGATTTCCGTACTAAAGCTCATGTCATCCCGTTCTTACATGCAATGTTAAAAGGGGCTAGCACGAGTTTTTTTCCAGGACTTTCCTCAGTTCGCGATTAGTATAATAACAAGGGGGATATTGTTCTATGCTGGAAGTCCTTTTGTCTAGAGCTTAGTATCGTTTACAGGACTTGCCTCGTTTGTATGAACACAGAAAGTCGGATTTAGCTGACCTTGATTTCGACGGGTAGGTTGACCTATGCGATAGCGGTATGTTGTATCGTATCTCTCCTACACATCTGTCTCTGCCATTGGTGCCGAACTTAACTAAGATCCCTGTAAGCACGCATGTTATATGAATGCGTAGCCGGTTTAGTTGTCATTTGTTACCGTGTTTACGCCCTGTGGCTAGGGGCGTTTAAGAGTACTGCCAAGGTTTTCCCGGCCTGTCGTAAAAGGCGACTAAACGGGCTTTCGAAGTACGTGAGCGTATCCACTGCTGGGGAGTGGCTTGCTCAGCATATGACTCCGCGGGTGACGACATTACTGGGTGTCCTAGTAAGTCGTACAGCGTTAAAGGGCTGTATTGCGCCAGATAGAGGTGAAGCGGCGAGTGCGATTAGCGGTACGGTCTAGTCCCGGCTGTGGGGTTTCCGACTGCGATTGCGCGGAGATGGACACCCCAGGAGTTTGAGTTAGGGTTTGAGTCCCACACACCATCTTGTTCCCTACATGTAGCACGGCCATGATGGTTTCCCCTGGGAAAAAAAGGTTACCGTGTTTGAGCGAAACCTGTGTGTTTCGTATAGTTTCTAAAACGTGTAACTATGATTCAGTTGGTCTGGTTCTCCTGTTAAAAGGTTGCGAAGGTAAGACGGCAGTCGCTTCATTGTAATTACCAGACTCCCTAAGATGGTACTAACCAGGATTTACACACTAAGAGGAGAAGTCAACAGACGTCTTTTTTATGCTAGAGGCGGACAAACGAGCAAGCGAGTCACCTGATGGAAAGTAATCAACGCCGCCCACGAACATCCGCGAAATCGGAGAATCTATACAGGGCGACCTAAGACTTTGGGACATGAAGGGAAAGTACCTTTCGATAAATCCTCAAGTTATTATTTTTTTCTTTTTTTATGTGATAAGTGGCAGGTTTTTAAAAAAAGAGTACGCTCTTCTCTTGAAGGTTCCTAAGTCGGAGCCGTCGGGAAATACTCCTGCAGCCTAAACGTTTCACAGAACTGAGGTACGTGGTAGAAAGTTCCTCGAGAAACGAACAATATTAAAATTTTACAGAATTTAATGCTAGTGTCACTGGTATATACTCGTACAATTTTTACTACTTATTTTGCCATGAACATCCAATAGGCGGCGGTATCCGTTTACCATCACGTGAGAAACGCACAGTATTAGACCGCCGTCCATCGAAGTGATGGAGATGGAATGACAATCGCTTGCGAGGGGTTCGATGTAATAATTTAGCTGCATGGAGTAGATCAAACAGTTCTTCAGAGCACTGCCCATGATAGATACGGTATAGAATGCTGAGGCAAGCTATATTCCGCCGCAGTTTAATTATTTTGTCACTCAGGTCTTTAAAGCTCGAGCTATTTTGGGAGCACAAATCTTTTTGGGTCTCAAGGCGTTCATTGTCTATTTTGTGCCTTGTGCCTTTTACATCACTACCTAGATTTTTTCTTATGTATTTTACTTTTTTGTTTACAGCTATATATTGTGTTTATTTATAATGTACTTTTTAATAATATATTTATTTAAATATATTTATATATCTAGGTATGTATATAATGTAGTTATTTAATATTAGGTGTTTTTTTTCCTTACTAGTAACTACAAATTTGCCTTTCGCCGCACCACTGCACTTTCTGCATGACCCAAAGGTTGACTGGTAGAGAATGCTTCTTGGCATTAACTTCGCCTTATTGTATCAAAAATTTGTGCAATAAAGTTTAAAATAAATAAATAAATAGATGACTTCGTGTAACCAGGCCAGATCTCCTGACACACTCCGGAACTAGTTGCATATAACTAGTTCAAACCAAACAACATCAAAATAACAATCATGGAAGCTGTAACGGTTCTGTTCTTGTACGTTGTAATGTTATTACGAGTGAAAATTGGGTTTGTTATTGAAAGTAACTTTGATGGTGGGAGATCCACGCTTCTGCGTGAATTGGTGGTTTGACAGGTGTGATACCACGGCCTCACAGAAAACAAGCGTAAAGCAACGTCGGTGCTGTGTTTACGCCGAGTGAGTAAAAGTCGATTCTAGCATAGAACTTTTCTATGTATAGGATACTACTATAGTAGATAAATAGAGAGATATTATTTATTGCACAAAGTGATGGTTGCTCAATGGATACGAACGCGCCTTCCACGCAGGTGGTCGGAATTCAAATTCAAATGCTTTATTTCTAAGAATATGGTAACACAATTTTTCTTAATTTTAATCTAGGCACAGCATACTCTGCCATTGCTGGCGTAGAAATATAAATATTATAGGTAATAATTCACAATTCATTTAACCGATTAGAATAATTATAAAATCCAATTCAATTTAAAAAAAAAAAATTAGACATTAAATATTTCTCTTTCGTCGTCTCTATGGCCTAAATAGGTACATCACATTTTTTTAATTCGAGGTTCAAATCCGAGCATTCTCCAATGGTTTTTTCAAATCTATGTGCGTATTTCTACCATTACCATCTGCTCGGCGGTGAGGGAAAACATCGTGAGGAAACCTGCACGTTTCGGAAATAGATTCTGAAACGTGTAACCATGAATCAGTTGATCTCGTTCCCCTGTTAAAGGGTTGCAAAGGTCAGACGGCAGTCGCTTCATTGTAATTACCAGACCCCCCAATCCTGAATCATGGTCTAAGCGTACCCTGGGCTTTGGACAGCTTTCGACGCAACCAGGAACACGCTAAGATGAAGAAGAAGATTCTTTATTGCACAAAAACAAAATACAAATATAATATAATTGATCAAGACGGGAATTAACACGATATTTTTATGTGATACGACATTGATTAATAAATATCGTGTTAATTCCCGTCTTGATTAATTATAGTTATAATGCAACGCGAAAATCTAAAATACAAGTATGATATGTAGAACAGCAAAAGACAGAACAATAAGGCAATCATCTTATCACTTGTTGTAAAAAAAGAGAGAAAGTAAATATATTTATTTAGAGGAAAAAATTACACTTACAAAAGTTTGTATACAGTAAAAATTATAAAAATATAATGACACATGTATGGATGACTGAATCAGTGGCACAGTGGGTCGCACTTTAAAGCGACGACTGAGATTGGTCAATTCCCAGATCGGGTCAAAATGGGTAAGTATCTGAGATTTTCTGTTCAGTAAATTCTTAGTGTCAGCCCTAAGTCTAGAAGTTGGCGGACTGGTGCCCGTTCCCTCTCCATTCGTGACACGTATTTTCATACGACATATATCACCATAACACAGTTTTTTTGTATGGTTTTCAGGTAATATCCGCCATGTATACAAAATATCACGAGCACGAGAATTGGGCTCTTGGTGTCCCATCGGAATATGAGGTTGAATAAAAAGAGCGCCAACTTCCAGAACGACACCAAGAATTTTTCACCGAAAACTTAGGTAAAAATTTTGGTCCGACCCGGAGATCGAAGCCGGAACCTCTTGCGAAGCCGTCGCTGTGAGTGCGACCCACTACCCACTGCGCCATAGATTCAGACACACTGACAGTTAGATTAACATGAAATCAAAGGCTGGCACGCTACAACCGCCGAACGCCTTTTAACTTCCAAATTAAATACGATTTGTCCCAGATCCTCTAACGAGACCAAAACATGTTCTCGGAAGTGGTTGTTGCATTATTGCCAGCAGAAATAATTTAAACCATTCATTCAAAGATGGAAAATGCTGTTATAGCGGAGGGGGGACGCAATGGAAATAGTATCCAATATTTATATTTTCATCAGCATCAGAAGTACACAGGGTAAGAGGACACTTCAGTGGCAGTGAGAGGTGGGCGTTGTACAACTTTTGACATTTGCCAAATAACTGTGATAGGACTATAGCTTTGTGATTTCAGATAGACAGATAAACTGACATATGTCATATATATGTCAAAAAAAAGACTTTACCTTAAAAAAACATAATTTGTTAAACAAAAAGGGACAAATTACACCAAAGCAAAGGAAACAGGCAAACACGTTTCCACCGTGGAAGAACCACGCCTCAGCGTACTGACTCAACCAAAATTATTCCACGGCGTCATAGAAAACATGGCTGAAGCAGCGCTTGCACTGTGGTTCTACGAGTGAGTGAGGGTACCGGTGGGTTAATCCACCAGAAAAAAATAGAAACGGGAAAATGTCAAAACCACTGATATTTGTAAAGGAAACTGCATTAGTTCCGATTTTTGCCACGTGCCAAATAACCGTAGAATAACTGCAAACACATTCTTATTGCGGGTTGAATTCCTCATTCATTTCAAAATATAAAATATTCTGCGAAAAAAAACCGCCTTCAAAAGCCACGTACTAAAATGTGTAAAATAATATTTTTTACACTTTATACACTTCAAATAACATTTTATAACAGTACACTCGAGAAAAGGTGTTACCAAAGTCGCAGAAGTTTCGCAGAATATTTTTTTTTTCAAGCATTTTAGTGTCTCATTTTTTGGCACCTCCCCCCCCCCTTTTGCCTTGAACTTGCCTTGAAAATTTGAGGTTTCCCCTAAATTTTTCAAGGATCCCATCATCACATCCTGTCCTGATATCTTTATCATGGTTCCACTCCGGGACCACTTTCTAACTAGAAAAGAATCATCTAAATCGGTAAATAAATAGCAAAGTAATCGGCGATCAAATATTTAAAAAAAATATACGTATCGAATTGAGAACCTTCTCCTTTTTTTTTATGTCAGTTAAAAATAGCAACACTAACTATGTCGCTCGTTCGGATTTTAAACTTTAGGCACCACACCCAGCCGGGACACAATGCCTGATTCCGGTCAAACCGGCACAAGAGGTTACCTCGTTTGGATTTTGCCTAAAAATTGACATTATCAAATTATACGGGTATTTTGTAAATACAAAGCTGGAAACCCAAATTCCAGAGGCAGAGGACGCGTCGAATGTTCATAACGGGATCCAGATTGTGTTTTATTGCTTTGGTCACAAATATATGTACAGATGTACCACGCAGAAGTTAAATCCGATTGATTACGATTGCGAAAGCAGTTGAAATACAGACTTTATTGCGTTACGTTAAGATTAAATACAATAAATCCAGAGAGGAATGCTATCTCTCTTAACCGCACTCGCACTGAACATGGCGCTGACGCATCAACCAATAAGAAATTGTAATTTTTGGCGCGTGTAAATCGAGCGTTGTGGATTGGTTAAGATTTTTCCGCAGTATTCGAAAATAAGACTTCTGCATACATTGGTGTAACTTATAAAATAGGTAAAACTGTAACGATATGTACGTACTAGTGGCCCGCTCTCACTGCGTTTCGTGACATTACTTCCCCTTTGAAAATGAAAATGAAAATGAAAAAATCTTTATTTACAATCACAATTTACACATTTTGCTGCGAGTGATTGGGACCACCTATTAAGTATGCGCAGATACTTGTGTCAGGCGGCCCCGCTCTTCCTATAGCTAAGTTATCAATTGTGTATTGTAGTTACAAAGAAACAAAATTCGATATCACAATAAAAAGTTAAATGGGTGGGTATCCATAATATTTTAAATTAGCAAACTTAAGCCGACGAGTACATACACGCATGCGCGAGCGAAGCTGTGAGGTGGTGCGTAAGCGACGCGTGGCTGTGTGTGTGTAAGTGCAAGCGAAGCTGTGTGGTAGTGCGTAAGCGGCGCGTGGCTGTGTGTGTGAGTGTAAGCTGCGTGCATGGTTGTTATGGGTCGAGCGCGTGTGCCATGCGAGTGGCAGAAGCGATTGGCAGAAAGATGCGATAATGTAGATTAGTTTTAATCTTAATTCTATTTTATTATTATTTTATTATAATTTAGTTAAATTAAATTTTAAAAATTCAACCAATTTAACTTTTTTTTTTTTTAAGGTAAAATTATATTATTTTTAACAAATTATTATTATTTTACTTAACATTTTTATTAAATTACTATTATTATTATTATTCTAATCTATTTTTAAATGGAATTTAATTAAATTTTATTTTAATTAATCCCACTAACCTTGATATTATTATTAAATTTTTATTATTTTATTCTATTTAATTAATTTTAATTATCTAAATTACCTCCTTAGTTTTAGCAAAATATTTCCTTCACAAATTTTTCAGTGTAGTCGTAAGATTTATTTAAAAGCCATTTCATAACCAATTCTTTAGTTTTATGTAAATTTAGTGCGTGTATATTTAAGATTTTATTTAATTGGTTGTACATTTTAGCTGAATTTCTTGCGTACTGACGTCTGGCAAAATCTGTTCTACTTCCTTCAATTAGCGCGACTTTATCTTTTCTTCTTTTATTCATTGTGGGTGCGTTATATGGTAGTGTTTTATGGGTTCTTAAGACTGCTGACAAGATGTATAGTCTTCTTACAGAGAGTAGCTCACAAAACATGTAAAGCTCGTTTGTGGGAAATCTAAATGGTTTGAAGTGCATTACTTTTAATAGACATCTTTGACTTCTTTCTATTTCAATAAATTTAGTTTTTGTTGCACCTCCCCATATCAAAATGCAATATCCAATTACTGATTGGCCCAAGGTGATATAGATTTGGTTGATGAGTTTCCTGGATGTAATATATCTCAGCTTCCTAAAAATCCATGTCATCTTCCTTACTCTGTTACTCATAGCTTCAATATGACAGTGCCAGTTTAGGTGTTGATCTAATATAACTCCCAAATATTTTGTTGACATAACTCGGTCTATATAAGTGCACGTACAGTCTGAAACAACAGTTTTTCCGCATCGATGCATTTTCAGTTTAAGGTCATTACTTGGTTGGGTTTTTTTATTTATTGAAAAACAGACGTAGTTCGTTTTTTCAATATTTAATGTTAGAAGGTTTGTTTGAAGCCAATTTGACACCTTATGGAGTCCATTTTCAGCACTTCTAAATACAGCGTTCCAATCCGATTCTGTGAATATCAGAGCTGTGTCATCTGCATACGAGAGTACCCGTCCGCTCTTGATTTCAAGATTTGTCAGATCATTTATGTAAATGAGGAATAGGGTGGGACCCAATACACTTCCCTGTGGGACGCCAAAAGATATGTCCGAGTCCCCACTCACCCACTCACCTATTTTAATCATCTGTTTACGATCCTTTAAATAATCCTTTAGTAAATCTAAAGAGGTACCCCGCACGCCAATGGTCTCCAGTTTTTTTACAAGAGTAGGCAAAGAAACAGTATCGAATGCCTTCTTGAGATCCAGAAACACAGTTAAGCATTTCTTCCCGTCATCCATAGAGTCACTAATAGCCGATGTTAAAGCCAAAATAGCGTCTTCGGTGGATTTGCCACGCCTAAAACCAAATTGGTTTTGAGACAGTATATTAAAATGTTCAAGGTAGTTAATGAGGCGACTGTTAATTAGTTTTTCTATAATCTTTGATATAACTGGTAATACAGCTATAGGCCTATAATTATTTACTTCACTACTATCACCTCCCTTGTGTACAGGTGTAATCAATGACCCTTTAAGGCACTGGGGAAAAATACCCTTATGGAAACAAAGATTCGCTAGATGACTGATCACAGGAACTACAAGATCTCGAACCGACTTTAGAAGCACAGTTGTAATATTGTCCCAGCCAGGAGCACTATTTGGTTTGAGGCCCGATAGAACATTGTCAACTTCATAAGGGTCAGTACCCAAGAGCACAAATGATGACAGCTGAGAGCTAGGAGGCAATTGGGTTGCCTGGTTCACATTATTCGTGTCATTTGATAGGATATCTTCAGCGAGTTTCCTCCCTATGTCAGCAAAATAATCACAAACATAGTTGAGGGAGTCACTTTGAGAAGCCTTGACGTTCAATAATTCAGTGTTTGAGGATTTATCAGAATTAAAATTTGTAACTTGTTTTATAGTTTTCCAAAGCATTTTTGAGTTTTTTACCGACTTTGATATTTGTTCTTTTTCATACTTTCTTTTCAGTTTCCCCTTTATATCAATAGATGGCGCTAGGTATCGAATACATCGCGCAAGCGTTCCGTTTTTCCGTTCCGGATTAGCTATAAGCGTTGCCGCTGTCTGTAGGATTTACCTCTTTATAAAAATAGTATAAGATTTAACATAGCTTGATAAATTATACATATGAATGTATGTGCGAGTATATTGCGCATATTACACATTAGACCTGGCAAAAGCGTATTTTCCAAAAGATTGGAACATTTTCATCTGGATCAGTGCAGAGATGCGGAACAGTGAAACGCTTCATTTGGATCGACTTAGGTAGGTCCGTGATTCATTCCGCTCATTCAAATCATTGGACTTACTCGGATCATTCAGCTCATTCTGCTCATCGGATCAATTAGCTCATTCGGATCATTCGGTTCACTCGAACTCGAGATCCATTTGAGGCGAATGATACATTCGGAGCGAACATTAGAGATTCGGTACCGTGTATCATTTGGCTGAGTTGGATCACTGAGTCGTTTCACTAAAGAGTTACTCACGTCTATCACACATGACAATCAACATCGTTTATAATGAGTATTACGAGTAAAGTATTATAAGTACCTAGTTAGTATCCTGAAGATTCTCAGGTGCTTTACAGGTTAGAGCCATGTGCCCCACCACTTGACCCGTGGCTACACCCATTGAGACTTCAATGAGGTAAGATTGAATAGTAATTGTCAAAGGTTGTTATATTACGGTGTAGGTATCTCACTACAATGCCATGCCATGCGATAAGATGTTAGTGGCATAGAATAATAACAAGACTAGAAACCTAGTCTGCGCCCGCAATTTGAAGCAACTCAATTGGAGCCGTACGGCTCCCAAACGCCCGGACCGCTCCGCAGTCGTCCATGTCAATGCCTGTCAAACGCATCTCGCGAAAATTAATTTACTATGACGATTTGTGCGGTAAAATTTTGTCACAATTATTCGGACAAGCATAAGAAGTGTAATAACACCACTTTTCATATATTTCATAGTATGTTGTGTTTTATAAGCTAAAAATACAAACGATTTATAAAAATGCTCAGTGTTACCAGATAATGAAAAAAAAAAATTCCCCATTTCAACTTTATTGTAAGATTTGATTGCTCAGACTGATTAATTTAATCAGTTGCTACTGATTTTTACAGTGTGAAGCAGTGTCTCTACTGTGTTTCGCTGCGTGAGTGTGGGTACCGGAAATTTTGTTAAAAAATAAAATTTAGTGCAAGAATTTATTCATTTAATAATAATTTCAAGATGTATGTTGGTTGATGTGTTTCTGACAGTGCAATACATGGATCCACATTTTACTCGAATTGAAACTACTAGGCAGCTCTTTATTTATTTCTTTCTTATTTATTATTGTATGGTCAAGGCATCACAAATATCGAAACATAACTTGCTAACTAATATTATAATTACAGTTAGGCAGATACTTGTAAGCGTTGTTCTAGGTACAATTAAAACAGTACAGTTACTACAATAACCACTTCCCATGTCTTAGGGAAATATGTTGTGACTGGTGACATTAATTAGGAATTTTATGTTGATACTACGTACATAGTACCAACTTGAAAAACCAAATTTGTGCTTCAAATTTGAGGTGACAGCAGTATGGAAACTATCCTTCTAGTCTTGTTATTATTCTATGGTTAGTGGTTAGAGCACTGCGCCGGTAGAGACTCAAGTGTCACGGATTCGATTCCTGCACTAACGTAGGATTTTTTTTATGTGATAGATGGTAGACGAGTAGGCGGATCACGTGATGGTAAACGGATACCGCCGCCTATTGGATGTTCATGGCAAAATAAGTAGTAAAAATTGTACGAGTATATACCAGTGACCCTAGCATTAAATTCTGTAAAATTTTAATACTGTACGTTTCTCCCGGAACTTTCTACCACGTACCTCAGTTCTGTGGAACAGTTTGGCTGCAGGAGTATTTCCGGACGGCTACGACTTAGGGACCTTCAACAGAAGAGCGCACTCTTTTTTAAAAAGGCCGGCAACATATTAGCGAGATCTCTGATTTCGCGGATGTTCATGGGTGGCGATGATTACTTTCCATCAGGTGACTCGCTTGCTCGTTTGTCCGCCTCCAGCATAAAAAAAAATCTGCAAAAAAGAGTATATATCTATCTATCTATCTATGAGTGCGCTGCCAACCATTTCCCCAAATGCCCTAGGTAACTTCACACACTCGGGGAAACACAGCGAAGGCACTGCTTTAAAGTCCTCTGTGAGGCCGTGGTACTACTCCGGCTGATCCGGCTCATTTTGCCAAAGCCTGGCTCTCCTACGGTTGAATGTATTAAAATTATCTATTTTTTAAATTAAGTGTCACATAAATTCATTAATTTTCATTTGAGTCGGCCACTGTCGAGCTTAAATTTTCACTTCCTAAATTGTAATAAATTATTCTAGGATTTCATTTCTCAACCTCCCATACAAATTCAATAGACCATTCGTAGCTTGGCAAATTTTCAAAAATTCACAAGCGGTCCGATTTAACATTTTGATTAGGATCTCAAACTTTAGTATTGAAGCGTCTATGCTTTTTCGCTGAGTGAGTCAGGGTACCGGAGGTCTAATCTGAGGCAAAGCGTTTTTAAAGGCACTTGTGACTCCACTGGTGTTGCGGATGTCAATGGGCGACGGCAATCGCTTATCATGTGATCGGTCTGCTCGTCTGCCACCTACATTATAAAAATATGACTTGATGTCGCGTGGAGGTGACATTCATGCCGCACTACGAATGTCTATACAGCTTGATTAAAATGACAGCTATAAAAAAAAAAAAAATAATAATCCCAAATCCATTTATATATTTCAAACAAAATAATAATAATAAATATTTTACCACTTTTTAATTGGCCGCTTACAATGTGCCGATTAAGGAGGCTCAAAGTCACCCAGAGAGCAATAGAGAGGGATATACTCGGAGTCTCCCTCCGTGATCGTATGCCTCGAGTGGCAATGGGCAGGGTACATAGCGAGGAGAACAGACGGCCGTTGGGGCGGAAAGGTCCTTGAGTAGAGGCCACGTACAGGAAGTTGCAGCCGTGGGGTCCCCCACAAGGTGGACCGACATCTGGTGAAAATCGCGGGAATTCATTAGATGCGGGCGGCAGAGGACCGATCTGTGTGGAGAACATTGGGGGAGGCCTATGTCCAGCAGTAGACGTCTATTGGCTGAAATGATGGAATATTTTACACCATCAGATACATGGATATGACTCGGAGGTAAGTAGCTCAAGCACCTGTGTTACGGATATCAGAACCAACAGCGGAATCACAAATATATACTCACGTATCCCCGCATCGAACCCGCAACCCTTGCACCAGAGGCAGCGTTCAGTACCAATCTTCAAAACTGTTTCAATAGAAATTAAATTCTGAAGAATAAAACTTGGTAAAACGATAAACCTAATGTTCATTGAAATAAAGGTCAAATGACATCCGCCATTCTAATCAAGCTTTATTGTACAGACTATCGTCTTTCCTCATAGAGCGATGGTAGCTCAGTGGATAAAAACATGTGCCCTGGCGACGGGAGGTCATAAGTTTGAATTCGAGCATGCTCTTAGCATTTTCTACCATTCACTCGGCGATGAGGAAAAACAATGTGAAACCTGCAGTTTTCGGAGTTTCTGAATTGTGTAACTACGATTTAGTTGGTCTGTTTCCCCTGTTCATGACTTGCGAACATAAACTTAGGATGCCGCTATCTAAATCTATGGTTGCGAATATCAGACGGCAGTCGCTTACGCAACCTGAGCTTAATTTAAAGCAGACGAGGAAGGGAAACGGCTGTTCGGTTGTACAACTGAATCGGATTTTCCCTCTCTTTCACACGCGCTGTGTGTCTCCTTTGTTTGGATGCGACAGGTATTTTCTCGTTCGTTACGGGACAGCTTTAAATTACGCCACCAGGGCTTAAACGCTAAGATGAAAAATAATCTTTTTTTTTCGTTCACAAAGGAAAATATTTTTATATCATAAACCATGGACTAATAAATAATTAGTCCATGCTTAAATGCAGAAACTTCAAAGATTAAGTTTGAGAACCCTATCCTTATTGAATTGCAGATCCTGGGTGATATTTATGGGGTGACACCCGAATGCATCGGGACGGCCATTGAATTACCATGAATTACCCTGAGTTATGGCGGGTTGGCCCCGTAAAAAGGCGATTTTCGTTTGATGAAGGTACGGACATCAAGTGGTCATTTTGTTAAGGTGACGGGTAGGGCACACTAGCGACGCCAATCGATTTATTTTTTTAGCTACTAAACCGAATCTATTTTAAACAATTTCGGGATTACAATCTCTTGGCAAAGAATTATACTATTTATTAAATAACTGTGCACAAATGTTGGGTCCGTTTTTGTACGCGAGAAATTGATTCACGCTAAAAGCGGCTACTTTCGGCGGTAATCCAAAATTCGAGTGCAAAAGCAAACCAAACAGTTAACTATAAGTATTAAATAAGTAGTATAAGTGTTCGCCCAGAGATTGTAGTCCCGAAATTGTTTAAAATAGATCCGGTTTAGTAGCTAAAAATTAAAATTGATTGGCATCGCTAGTAAGGGCTACCCGTCGCCTTAAAGTATTGCCGAAAGTGGTTAGTGGATACAGGTGAGCTATGAAACCATGTGGTTATAGGTACTTAAGTGCAATATGCAGCGGACCTCGGGCTCCGAAGAGCCAGGTTGGGACGCAATCGGGATTTAACGCTATGATGCTGATGATGAATACATTCAAAAGGGGCCGGGCCGCCGTCGTAATGTTGACGACTTCATCGTCAGCCCATTTAAGTCCCCACTGCTGGGGCATGGGCCTCCCTCAATCACATGAGGGGTAATTGCCATACTCACCACGCTTGGCAGACGGGTTGGCGAGGGTTTTGATATAAATGCAGAGTTTCCCTTCTCGGGTGCTGATGATCATGCCAGCAGCTTTACCTTAGTCGCCTTTTACGAAACCTCGGTAAGAAAGAGGGTGGCCTATTCTACTCTGTCGGGGACCACACGGCCGTTTACGACTTATTAGGGACATTCTCGCCGGCTTCATTTATGAAACATTTTGTCGCTAGTCGCCGATATGTCGGGCGGCGTGTAATTGGAACTATTTTTGCCATTCAAATGTTAAACTTTTGTTCAGATTATTTTTATAAGGTCTTCATTTCGAAATCCTCGTAATAGGTATCATAATATAATCCATGTCAACAAAATAAGCGAAAAAAAAAAACAGCTCTAACATACATTTATTGCCGCGCGGATATTATATTTTGTATGGAACGTCACTCTTACCGAGGTGTCGTAAAAGGCGACTAAGGTAAAGCTGCTGGCATGATCATCAGCACCCAGAGAAGGAAAACTCTGCATTTATATCAAAACCCTCGCCAACCCGTCTGCCAAGCGTGGTGAGTATGGCAATTACCCCTCATGTGATTGAGGGAGGCCCGTGCCCCAGCAGTGGGGCCTTAAATGGGCTGACGATGATGGAACATCTGATTTTTGGCTGATTTTGTTGATCTAAAATACTAAATGGAATTTATTCACGACATCTATTTTGAGGTTTTCGGGATGTAAACAAAAAAAATGGTGTAGTAGCTTTTTCGTCAAATATTAACGACTGACCGGATGGCGCAATTGGTAGTGACCCTGCCTCTTACGCCAAAGGTCGTGGGTTCGATCCCCACCCTGGACAAACATTCGTGCGATGAACACTTGTGTTTGTTCAGTGTCTGGGTGTAATATATGTATTTAAGTATATATTTGTGTTCCTCTGTTGTCTGATATCTGTAACACAAGTGCTTAAGCTACTTAGTACGGAATCAGGTCAACATATGAGATGTTGTGAGAATTATATATATTAATGAAATAATAATACAATCGACCCGTTGGTCTAGTGGTTTAAGTAGGTCCTGGGTTTGAATCCCACGTCGAGCAAAGGTATGTTTCGAATTTTTCGAACATAGCTCGGGATTGTCATCATGCAGCATTTGGCAAGCGTGGTGATTAACCCTAATCAAATTATAGTAGCGATGAATTGATTTCTGTGATGGAGGCCTTCGGAACAATATATAGGCTGATACTTTACTTTTTACTTTTAATAATACAAGCACGTAAATATAATCTTAGCACAATCCAGTTAACGCACTAACGTTTCTAAATTGGAACCTAGCTTAAGCTGGGTAGTGTAGCTCCGTGAGCTGATAATCTGCGGCGCGGCAGGATCCAAATAAGCGCGGCAGGTGCGCGGGAGTCATTAAGCCGCGACTCGTTAACTCGACGCCACGTGTCCACTGCTGTATGACGACATGACGTAGCGACATCGACATCTGACGAACGCGCCGCGAATGTACAGTTCGCGAGCCGCTCGCATACGGCGCGTAGAGTGCGCGCCACGAAAGAAGTCTAGCGGAAAAACACGGAACTAAAATTTAAGATTCCTTGTGGTTCTGGACATAAAGCTCAAATTTGAATGTTGTTGGCGACTCAAGTGCGGTTTTTACGAGACTTCTTTGGTGCCGCGGACTCTAGCTGGCCCTCGAACTGCGCGCATTCGCGTCAGACGCACCCACACTTTAAAAGGCTGGCAACAGTGAATATTCTTCATCTTAGCGTGTAATTCCCGGTTGCGTTCAAAGCTGTCGCTTTGGAGCCCGGGGTAGGCAATATAGCATCAATGTGTATTATTGTGTCGTTGAGAAAGCTCGGTAGTATATCTCCGTGAGCTGATAATCTGTAGAGTCCAAATAAGCTCGGCACGTGTCCAGTGTGCTGTACAGCAATAATGTGCTCCAAAGCGAAATTTCGGTTATGGTGACCAAGTGCACAAGTGTTTGCGCAGACACAGGTATCTGCACTCTCTATTCCCTTACCCTCATATTTCGATGGGACATTAGTGTGACACGACCGAAAAGGGATCAGGCGCAGGACCAACGACTTAACGTGCTTTCCCAGGTATAGGCGTACAAGACCGACAACTTTCAGAGTCCTGGCTGACATGAGAATTTCATAACAGAAAAACACAGGTACAAATCTCGGCCCGACCCGGGGTTTTCAGGACTCAATCCGGAGCCGTCGCTTGAAAGTGCAACGCACTACCCACTAACGTAGCAGTCAGTGTACGACAATACGACGTCACTAACGCATGAAACCTTCAAGCCTAAATCTTCGTACAAGGCCGGCATGCATCTGCACACCTAGTTTGCTTGTATTGGACCTCGGCTCGTGACCAAAAATGAGGCAAGACGGGTTGCGTAGCATTCACCATACAGTGCACAGGTACAATATTATAATGTCTTTTTACGCCACGGTAAGGTCCATCTCGGACATGCTCGGAGTCTCCCTGCCTGACCGTATCAGAATAATGAGATCCGCAGGAGAACTAAAGTCACAGACATAGCCCAAAGGATTGCATGCCTCGAGTGGCAATGGGCAGGGCACATAGCGAGGAGAACAGACGGCCGTTGGGGCGGAAAGGTCCTCGAGTGGAGGCCATGTACAGGAAGTTGCAGCCGTGGCAGGCCCCCCATAAGGTGGACCGACGATCTGGTGAAGATCGCGGGAATCCGGGCTGTCGGGATGCGGGCGGCACAGGACCGATCTGTGTGGAGAACATTGGGGGAGGCCTATGTCCAGCAGTGTCCATCTATACTTACTGGAATCAATTTCATCCAGAGCTCATTCCAGCGTTCATCTGCAAACTCTCGAATCAGCTCCCAGTCTCCTTTTTAAACGGGTTTCGAAAAGATTTCTTCTTCTATGGTAACCAGCGGCATGACCGTGCCCCAGCGTTGTCGATGTGTATGAACAACGGCTACCATATACCATCAGATGGGCTGCATGCTCATCTGTGTGCAATAGAGTAATGTAAAACACCGGTGTACAATGGAACCATGTAGAGGAGGCGCGTCACGCTGTCAGTAAGATCCAATTACGTTTTCTCCAAACGCCCTACTCTACGACTCTGCCTACGCTTCTTCGCAGCATATTATGCGGCATTCATAATTAGATCTCGTCGTGGAATTCTAGACACTACGCTACCGTCGCTCTAAGCTAGTAATATCCTCTAATTGATAACGGCTACGGCGGCCAATCTCAACGATCAGCCTACCTGGCTGATCGTTGAGATTGGCCGCCGTAGCCGCAGGATATATAATTATAGTGCTCAAGTATTTGCGCAAACACAAGGTCGCTCTCTATTTCTTTACCCCATATTCGGATGGGACACCAGTGTAATAAGATGAGAGAGATCGGGCTCAGGACCAACGGGTTGACTTGCTTTCGAGGCTAGACTATTTGACAGTGATAAAAATATACATTTCTTTTATAATATCAATGTTAATATATTTTTTCTGGAGCGATTTGTAATAACACGAGATAAAAATATTGCATTATTTCATCAAAATTCGTCTTCTAAAATTATTATTTTTTAAACAGGGGTCTCGTGATTAAAAACGGTCCGTGACGTAGATTACGCGTAAGTCTACTGCCTATGGTTGATTGCTTTTCCTTCATAGGAAGAAATAAACAAAAAAAAGTCTATCAAAACTATTTGAAAAAAAACACTGAAACACCAACAAGCTCAATGTTTATTTATGGACAATCTACGTCACTGGCCGCCATATTGCTAAAAGACGCGGTTTGAAAATGACGAATAGTCATTTTCTGACGGCAGCCATCTTGGTTTTGAAATTTTTCACAATTAATATATTCTGCTACTCAAGCCCTTTTAGATGATACCCATATGGGTATCATATTATGGGTCCCAGAATATAGTGGGAGTTGTGTTAAAACATAAAATCCAAATCTTTGTGACGGCGGCCATCTTGAATCGATACTTTTCCTACATAGCTAAGAACACTCTCTCCTTATTCATCTTTCAAACAAAAAAAAAACAAAATCAAAATCGGTTCATTTGTTTGGGAGCTACGATGCCATAGACAGACACGCAGACACACACACACAGACACGTCAAACGTATAACACCCCGTCGTTTTTGCGTCGGGGGTTAAAAAAGGAAAGCTAACAAATACCATTGAAATTGCTAGAGACTTTGAGCCCTATTTCCTTTCCACTTTCTAAATACCCGCTGGAGAAAGTTAATAATACCTCCAGTTTCGAAGTTGTCTCATATTGAGTAGCGGAGACACGTGTTGTTGAGTTTTTGAACGAGTTCCCGAATGGAAGCAATTTCCTGCCCGTTTGGCTTCGAGTTGGCGCTAGACTAGGTCTAGATAGATAGGATAGTAAGGATAGATAGTAAGGATAGTTAACAGATTAACAGTAAGATACATTAATGTTTTATGTGATTTTATGACAGTAGAAATGGTCGTTGCAAAGACGAACCGTTTCAAAAGACCGTTTCATGTTCCGCTACGATGGAACCGTTTTCCGTTTCATTCCGTAGCAGTTTTCGTCGCGAAAGCAGTTCTCGGATTGTTTTCACGTGAATTCGTACTATAATATTATGCACATAGAGCCTAGAACCTAATGAGATTATTGCGACGCTGCGTCGGCGCTCAATCCAGTCTTCGTCGCGAAAGCAGTTCTCGGATTGTTTTCACGCCAATTTGTACTATAATTTTATACACATAGAGCCTAGACCCTAATGAGATTATTGCGACACGTTGCGTTGGCGCTCAATCTGTTTCGTTCCGTTCCAAACGAATTGATTCAAATATGGCGGAGCATTGATTGTAGTAATATAAAATTTTCTACGAAAAAAAACCGCCTTCAATAACCACGAACTGAATATGGTAAAATAATATTTTAATCACTTTATACACTTCAAATAGGTAACATTTTATAACAGTACACTCGGGAAAAGGTTTTACCGAAGTCGGCGCCATATTGCTATCTTGTAATTTAATACAACATTCAAATACCAGTAATTACCATTACCAATATTCACCAGAGATTAGGCGCCGACTTCGGTAAAACCTTTTCGCGAGTGTACTGTTATAAAATGATACCTGTTTGAAGTGTATAAAGTGATTATCATCAGAAATTTTTTATCAAGCTTTTTAGTATCTATTTTTTTTGGCAAAAGAAATGAAACACTAAAAAGACCTTTTTTCTGATTTGAGGGTCCTCATTTTTAAGCAGCCGTTAAGGAGTTGACCTTCCATCATCAGCAGAGCTACAAAATTAATACAATCAGTCGTAAACACTGGTGCAGTTTTGAAAAAAGATACAAAAACATTACGTGAGCCTTTGAAATTTGAGGGTTCCCATTTTTTGGCAGCTCCCCCCCGCTTTCCTCTTGGTTAAAAATTTATTAATATTAAATTACAGTCGAATATCCACGAGAGACAACTCAGGTTCTCGATGTTTCGTCTCGTTCGCAACGTGGTAGTAATTTGTTATGTTTCTATCGAAGCACAATTATAAAAATTGCTATTCGTACGAAGAAACAAGAAAGTTAGGTACCTAGAAAGTATGTCTAAAAAATAAACAAACGTACTTTTTTACAAAATGTCTCAAACCGCCACCATTCTTGTAAATCAATTTGGCGGCGCTAGTTTTGTAGAGCTCAAAACTGCATCCATTTCCTCGTCCTCGACGAGACGAGACGATAAGAAGAGTTTACGTTTCTCACGCTTATCCGTCAATTTGACAATGATCCACGCCTAGGTGACAGATGAGTAGACGGATCACCTCTTAGTAAGCGATTGCCGCCGCCCATAAACACCTGCCAACTATTTAAACCCTCTTTTCCCCTGATTAGGCATCCGGTACCCTCAGTCACGCAGCGAAACACAGACGCTGCTTTTCTTTGAGGCCGTGGTATCACTCCAGCCAAGCTGTCCCATTCATGCCGAAGCGTAGCTCTCCTAGGATTGACCCCATGTACACAAATCTGTTAAATTAAATTTTAATTATCAAGCTGGTGTCTCAGTGTAAACATTTCTACAATTTTATATGTAATTCATCATCATCATCATCAGCCCATTTAAGTCCCCACTGCTGGGGCACGGGCCTCCCTCAATCACATGAGGGGTAATTGCCATACTCACCACGCTTGGCAGAAGGGTTGGCGAGGGTTTTGATATAAATGCAGAGTTTTCCTTCTCTGGGTGCTGATGATCATGCCAGCAGTTTTACCTTAGTCGCCTTTTACGATACCTCGGTAAGAGTGAGGGTGGCCTATTCTACTTTGCCGGGGACCACACGGCATATATGTAATTACGAGTAAGTATTTGTGATTCCACAGTTGATTCTAATACCCTTTCAACAATACGAAATCAGGTCAACATTCGTAATACATTCGTTTTCATACAGGGTTGTTTCGAAATCTGTGAATATTTTTGTTTTGCTACAATTTCTAAACGTTTAATATTTAAAAGAAAATTTTGTTTACGGACTAACAAAATATAGAATTTTACCTTCATCTAATAACGTAACGTATTCTCATTTCTGTGCTGCATCGTAAATACTAAAAAGTACTAAGTGCCCTTCGCGGAATAGTATCTGTGTATGCGCTTCTCGGAATACCTACTTACGGGGTACTTTGTGAACATTCACCAAAATATAAATTTACATCTCACCGTGAGTATACTTGTGTTTGTATTTACTAAGAACATTATGCATGAAAAATAACAAACTGTATGTATTAAAAGGAAGTGTAAGATTGTAACGCAGCCTGCAGGGGCTTCGTTGTACTACATAACTACTCATAAAGAAAGTTACCTTTGGTGTTAACTATAGAGCTTCGTTTTCCGTTTGCTATAGAGCTTGTATATCATTTTATGATTATGTCTTGTATTAGCATTTAATGTTCCTTGTACATTTTTATCTGTAAATAAATTTAAAGTTATTGTTGTAAATATTTAGATTGTCTATCTGACATTGTCCGACAGCTGACGTTGTCTAACTGTTTTTATTTTTCTATCGAATTGTCTATTCAAATTTAACTATGGAGTTTAGCTATGTTTCGAGAATATTCTATATTGTATGAATTTTAAAATTTAAATGTTGTAGAATAGAATGCGCATGGGCTATATAAAAGGACGCACATGGGCAGGACGACCAGTCTACCACCAGCTCTGAAGAAGCTCAGAACCTCAAGCTATAACAGTGCCAGTATACGTTTACCCGTAGAGTAACGGTGCCGGGGCACGGAAGGTGTTGCCTCCCTGCACCTACGCGCGTCTACCATCACTCGTGCGCGTATCCGCGTCGCGCCTACCCGCGGCCGGCTTGCGGCGTGCGCGTATCTGTGTCTCGCGCCCCATTTGCTGCCTCCTGCGCTCGGCGGAGCCCTACCGCCCGCCTCTAGCGACGCTGGGTCCTACCGGCGCGCTGCCTGTGCTCACCCTGTATTACCGCCCTACCACGGTTGCCCACTTTGAACTTCTACCTTGTATATATATTTAGTGTAGTGTACCGGTGTAAATAGCTAGTTTTAAGTTAGTTTTAAGTTAGATTTAAGACTTTAGGACGAGCCATCTTTGTACATATCGCTTATAATTATAGCCCTCTTCCCTCTATCCTTGTCTTTTCTTCTTCCCCTATCTTTTAGCTCCGTAACCCTCCGTTACGTGACAGTTTGGCGCCCAACTCTATAGAATCCCTCCCTGTTCTCAAAATTCTAAAATAAACTTGCACAAGTTTCTGTATATAACATACCTTTTGGCTCCCTATTAGACGTCTCTTACTTCTTAGATATTTCTTTCCCTATTCTTCCTCTATTTTTCTCACTAAAATAAAGTAAATAAAATAAAAACTATTGTAAATATTTTATTGCTTTAAAATTACAAATATCTTAGAAATGGCTCGTCTTATAAACTTTAATTTACTTAATAAGGCGGAACTTGAATACGAACTTATAATTAGGAACGAAACTCCTGCGGATAATCTTGTATCGCTTAGAAAACAAATTGTTTTATTGCTTCGTAATTTTCCTACGGAGGACATTATTGATTCTCCCGTTCCTCTGAGTGACGATTTGTCACAAGCTTCTTCTACAATCTTATATTTATCTTCGATGTTGGACCGATACGAATCGGGTAATCTGAAATTATTTAAGAAAATTGAAACTTATATAAATCACTTATTTTATCGACTTGACAGAATTGACACTGATGTAAGTGACAGCGACTCAAACCTTATAGAACTCTATGACGACTTAAAAAAGAAGTTTACTCTTTTGACTGAACGTTTTGACGCTTTTTCAAAACCAGCTGAGACTTCACAGGTACAAACCTCTTTGGACTCACCCTTGCCGATTTCTCAACCTAACTGTATGCCACCTTTCCATAATTTTCTCTTACCAAATTATCTAAATGAGCTAAAAAAAATTACTTTTGATGGGACAACTTGTCCTAGAGCTTTTCTATCGAAAATTGATGAATTTTTACTTACGAACAAACTTGATAAGCAAATACTTATAAGCTCGGCCTTCAACATTTTTGAGGACGATGCTTCTTATTGGTTTAAATTCCAACTAAGTCGTGACCCTTCGTTAACTTGGGATCGCGTTTCCGAGTTGTTAATTAAGGACTTTGGCCATTCTGATTATGACCATAAACTACTGCAGGCAATAAAATCTCGTACTCAGGGTAAATCTGAGTCTATTATGGTTTATACTCCGAAAATGTTTGAAATGTTTTCGAGACTAAGCGAGAAATTACCTGAGAAGGAGAAACTGCAAATACTTCTACGTAACATCCGTCCTTGTTATACTTCTTTTGTTGCTCTTAATAAAGTTGATTCTATTGACTCTTTAATTTCTGTATGTCAACAATTTGAGCGCTGTATTGACCGCGACAATAATTTTAAAGAACCTGAAATGAATACTCTTATCCCTGAATTATCCTATAAACCTAAACACGATTCTACACTTTTACCGAACACTAAACCTAATCTTACACATACTTTTCACTCTAAACATTCTTTCACTCCTAATTATGATTCTCATAAATCTAATAACTTTAAGCCTTTTCGTACGAACTTTTCTTCGCAGAATAAAAATTCTGCACATGCGATATCTGAAAATGCTCCCAAGTTTCAGGCGCACTTGTTTTGCGTTCGATGTCGAATAAATGGTCATTCTTTGAATTCTTGCACTAAACCAAGATTCTTAGTCTGTTTTAAATGTGGTTTGAAAGACTTTAGAGCTTCGGATTGCCCGAAATGTAAAGCTGACAAGCCTCAACCTTCTTCATCCTCTAACTCAAAAAACTAACATATGACTTGGATAAACGAAAAGAAAATTTTGATGTTGATGACTGGCATAATTGGTTAAAAATAATTAAGAACTTTTTCGCAAGTTATGGAACTTCTTCAGTTTACTACGACAACGAAAGAGATTTTAACCGTCCTTTTATTAACGTTTCTATTTCAAATGTTGAGTTTACGGCGTTACTTGATAGCGGTAGTTCAATGACTATTTTAGGTAATAACTCGCACTTTAAAATTTTGGAACTGGGCTTTTCGTTATCCAAGTCTGATTATATTACGGTTAGCACTGCTAGTAAGCATCGTGTTAAATCTTTAGGATTTTTTATTCTTCCTTTTACCTTTAACGACCAAACTAGACTTATTAAAACATATGTTATTCCTGAAATATACCCGTCTTTGATACTTGGTGTTGACTTTTGGAGGGAATTTAATTTGGTTCCCAAACTTTTATCGTGTGCCTTTTCTCTTAATAAACCATCCCACTTTAACAACTCTGTGGAGAAACAAATCCTACCTTACGAAAATCTTACTTCTGAAGAAAAGGTTATCGCTGATGATATTATTTCGCGTTTTAAGCAAATTTCCTTTGAAGCTAAGGGTGAACTTGGTCGTACTGATCTGGTTAGCCATCGTATCGATACTGGAGATACGCTGCCTATTAAACAACGTTGTTATAGACTCTCTCCCGAGAAACAAAAAGCTCTAATTGCTGAGGTGGATAAAATGATTGAGTGGAAGGTCATTGAGAAATGTGAAAGCCCTTGGTTGTCTCCGGTTCTTATTACGCCTAAAAAGAATGGCGAATGGCGATTTTGTGTCGATAGTAGAAAACTCAACTCAGTTACTCGTAGGGATGCCTATAGTCTTCCTTTTATCAATGAAATACTTGACCATCTCAAAAACGCTAAATTTTTATCGAGTATCGATATCGCTAAAGCTTTCTGGGAGATTCCTTTACATGTAGACGATCGGGATAAGACCGCCTTTTATGTCCCCGGTAGAGGAATGTACAGATTCACTGTTATGCCCTTTGGTTTAACTAATGCACCTGCTACACAGCAGAGGTTAATGGATGTCTTATTCACTCCTGAATTTGACAACAAAGTGTTCTGTTATCTTGATGACATTATTATCATAGGCTCCTCGTTCCAAGAACACATAGGACTTCTAATTAAAGTGCTTGAAAAATTAACTTACGCTAAACTTACCATTAACTTTGAAAAAAGTCATTTTTTTAAGAAAGAATTAAAGTACCTTGGATATGTTGTTGACGATAATGGTTTACGAGCTGATCCTAGCAAAATTCAAGCTATTATGGACTTTCCTGTACCTACTTCACGCAAAGAAGTGCGTAAATTTCTGGGTACGTGTAGTTGGTTTCGTAGGTTCATTCCTAATTTCAGTACTATAGCTGCACCTCTTAATAAATTAACATCATCTGCTAAAACTTCTCCGAAATTTTCTTGGAGTTCTGAGGCTAACTCTTCCTTTCTGAAACTAAAAGAATATCTTGTAACTACCCCAATTCTTGCTTGCCCTGATTTTGATCAACCGTTTTCTGTGCATTGTGATGCATCTAACACTGGCATTGGAGCCATGCTTACTCAAACGGTTAACGACAAAGAAGTTGTTATAGCCTACATGAGCAAATCACTTAGCAAAAATGAAAGAAACTACTCTACTACTGAAAGAGAAACTCTAGCTGTTATCATTGCCTTAGAACATTGGCGGTGCTATCTTGACAATGGCAAACCGTTTACTGTATACACTGATCATGCCGCATTAAAGTGGTTTTTGAATTTAACAAATCCTTCTGGTAGACTCGCTCGTTGGTCACTTCGCCTTTCTTGCTTTAATTTCACGCTGAAACATAAAAGAGGAAAGGATAATATTGTCCCTGATCTACTTTCTCGTTCTAAAAGCGAGGACAGTCATATTATCGCTCCTTTATCTTCGAATGAAGCCACGTCTTTAGACTTAGAGCGCTATAATAAAATCTTTCGTAATTGTTTAACTGATCCTCAAAGTCATCCTAACTATACGATTAAGGATAATAAACTATTTCGTTGCACTAATACTCCTTATTCTTTAACAGACGATTTCATCTGGAAAGAAGTCCCTATCCCTTCTGAAGAGAATCTTTGATAAGAAATGCTCATGGTTCCGCTACAGATCCGCATTTGGGCGTATTTAAAACATACAAAAAAATATCATTGTTATATTACTGGTCTGGCATGTTTAAAGATATAGCTAAATTTATTTCCAATTGCGAAACTTGTTTGGCTTATAAACACTCTAACCACTCGCCTTACGGTCCTATGGGAAAACCCAAAATTTGTTCTAGACCTTTTCAATGCATTTCTTTGGACTTAATAGGTCCATTGCCAATGACTAGGCGACGTAACCAGTACATTCTCGTTGTAAATTGTCTATTCACCAAATATACACTTATTTTTCCTTTGAAACGAGCTATAACTACTAGTATTATACATTACTTAGAGAATTCCGTGTTCTTAGTTCATGGAGTACCTCAAACAATTATTATGGATAACGGTCCACAATTTCAATCGCATGAATTCCATAATTTCCTTGGACGTTTTAGAATTCCGCATATATCTTACACTCCTCACTATTGTCCTCAGGTCAATACTACAGAACGCTACAATAAAAACAATTATTACCGCGCTAGCTTCACTGGTCGGTGAGACCATAGGTCTTGGGACCTTCACCTATCTAAGATTCAGTTTGCAATGAATAACTCTGTAAATGAAGTAACTGGATTTACTCCTGCATTTTTAGTATTTGGTCGTGAACTCATTACTTGTGGTTCTATTTATTCTCAGGGTTACGACTTAGAAGAAATTACCTTTTTACCTCGTGATTTATATGCTAGAAATATTGGCCTTCTATCGTCAATTTTTGATAGAGTTCAGGTTGCACTGCACATATCTCATGTAAAGAATTCTAACCGTTACAATTTAAGGCACTCTTTTAAAGAATTCAATGTTGGAGATATAGTGTGGCGTAAAGACTACTCTTTAAGCAATGCTGGTGCATATTTTAGCGCAAAATTAGCACCTAAATATGCTAAATGCAAAGTCGTTGAGAAATTGTCACCTCTTGTATACATTCTTGAGGACTGCAACGGTTGCCGCGGTAAATGGCATGTAAAAGACTTTAAGAAATGACTACCTTACTGTTTGACTTTACTAGTATTATATGTATTTATTTGCACACACATTGGACTGATTTTTGGCTACTTCAGTCTGATAATTTTTATATATACTTAGCGACTAATCTCGTCTCTCTTTACCTATAGGATTCTCTCTTATAGTACCTACTTACTTGCTTAACGTTTTCTTTTAAAAGGCGCTTCTTGACCTTTTAATTCTAAACTTTAGGGCTCTCTTTTGCCTTATCTACTTACTACTTAGCGCTTCTTTGGCTACAGAGGCGTTTCCTTTTAAAGGTAAATTCAACCTTTAAAATTGTGTCCTTTGATAGGGAATACCTGAGAGAGACTAGATTGTCGGCTATGGTCATCGACACTAATGGGTTTTAAGAAACGGAGCGGCTGACAACTCCCTAAATAAGCCTAAAGTCATTCTTATAGGGTACTTCCTATGGAGTTTGCGTCATTGATAGTGAACCCTACTCCTCTTTGTGATTGGTTCGTATGTTAGAGTGATTGTTAGAGTGACTGGATTTGAATTGTTTTTGGATTGTGGAATGGTATGTTTAAGTGAAGGTTGACTGGTTAGACTGATAGTAAGGATAGTATTCTCTTAACCTTATAATCAAAATTTTCTCTGAGTCGAAAATTTTTCTGGGGTCGTGGGAGAAATGTAACGCAGCCTGCAGGGGCTTCGTTGTACTACATAACTACTCATAAAGAAAGTTACCTTGGTGTTAACTATAGAGCTTCGTTTTCCGTTTGCTATAGAGCTTGTATATCATTTTATGATTATGTCTTGTATTAGCATTTAATGTTCCTTGTACATTTTTATCTGTAAATAAATTTAAAGTTATTGTTGTAAATATTTAGATTGTCTATCTGACATTGTCCGACAGCTGACGTTGTCTAACTGTTTTTATTTTTCTATCGAATTGTCTATTCAAATTTAACTATGGAGTTTAGCTATGTTTCGAGAATATTCTATATTGTATGAATTTTAAAATTTAAATGTTGTAGAATAGAATGCGCATGGGCTATATAAAAGGACGCACATGGGCAGGACGACCAGTCTACCACCAGCTCTGAAGAAGCTCAGAACCTCAAGCTATAACAGTGCCAGTATACGTTTACCCGTAGAGTAACGGTGCCGGGGCACGGAAGGTGTTGCCTCCCTGCACCTACGCGCGTCTACCATCACTCGTGCGCGTATCCGCGTCGCGCCTACCCGCGGCCGGCTTGCGGCGTGCGCGTATCTGTGTCTCGCGCCCCATTTGCTGCCTCCTGCGCTCGGCGGAGCCCTACCGCCCGCCTCTAGCGACGCTGGGTCCTACCGGCGCGCTGCCTGTGCTCACCCTGTATTACCGCCCTACCACGGTTGCCCACTTTGAACTTCTACCTTGTATATATATTTAGTGTAGTGTACCGGTGTAAATAGCTAGTTTTAAGTTAGTTTTAAGTTAGATTTAAGACTTTAGGACGAGCCATCTTTGTACATATCGCTTATAATTATAGCCCTCTTCCCTCTATCCTTGTCTTTTCTTCTTCCCCCTATCTTTTAGCTCCGTAACCCTCCGTTACGTGACAAGATATCAAAAAATAACCTGTTTATTTTTCGCCAAATTAATCGCAATATACCAAGTAAACCTCTCTAGGCACTTAAGAAGGCCCTCGCATCTGTCACCCCACCCTTAAGCGGAGTCATCGTCCACGCCTTACCTTTACTAAACCTCCTCCAAACACTCTAACAAGGTAAAAGATCTGGTGAAGCGCAAAACCCTGTCCTTTCTTACTAATGACCACTACCGTTTGAGCAGAACAAGGTTTTTTAGGATCACTTTCCAAATGTTTAATACCCCTGAAGACTTACAACTCAATACTCACCAAAGGAATTTCAACCTTATTTTTGTTTTGACAAAGTACATTTTGTTTTAATGTTCTTGGGTAGTTAAGAGGGAGTGAACCGCAAATTTGAGAGAGTGTTTTGTCTTTTTATTTTTGTAAGCGGACATTTGGAGTTGCAATTTTCGGTTAGAAAATAGGCAAAGTCCATCTGCGTTAGGCTGCAAGATTTCTTTTATTGTTGTTTTTATCTTTCTTTCTCATTTAGCAGGGATTGTGGATTTTGGCTTTCGCATTCTTACGAAGCTTATTGGGGTGGATATTGAATCAGATTTTTTGTGTTTATCATCATCGAAACTTGTTATTGCGGTTAAGATAGATAGCTCTATCACAGTATAACAAAAACAGATTTAAGAAAAGCTCTTGTTATACCGTGTGTGTGTTGTGTGAACACATTCGTTCACTGATTGGCACTCGGGGTGAATATTGAATCAGTTTTTAGTGTTTATCATCATCGAACTTTTTATTGCGATTAACATCGATAGCTCTATCACAGTATAACAAAAACAGATTTAAGAAAAGCTCTTGTTATACTGTGTGTGTGTTGTGTGAACACATTCGTTCACTGATTAGCACTCATTGTCAAAATTGATCTATTACAGATCTTTGTGTTATAGAGAGATATTCCACAATTCCATTTCAATACACAAATATCCAATTTTATTACCTAATCTGGAGTTAAGGTGACGGGTAGGGCACACTAGCGATGCAATCGATTTTAATTTTTAGCTACTAAACCGGATCTATTTTAAACAATTTCGGGGTTACAACCTCTCGCAAAACACTTATACTATTTATTAAATAACCATGCACGTGCGTACAAAAACGGGCCGAACATTTGTGCAGGCTGCCACGACTTGCGAATGTGATTATCTCAATTGAATATATGTATGTATACAAGTATGCATACACACCTGTACACATGCATGCATATACACAATTTTGATTTTGCTGATGCAGAAAACTCAATAATAACCTTTTAACGATGCTTTCGCAGATTATTTTAGTTCGGTCTATTTAAAGGATGTGCCTACATTGGATCATTTAGACGCGATGCAAGTGGCCAAGGATCAAGTGAACGCTGTACACATCACTGTAGATGCAGTTGACGAAGCCAAATTAGTGTCAGCGGTAAGGAGGCTTAAACCTAGATCCTCGAATGGTCCTGATGGCATTCCTATTTTTTTGGTAAAGGACTGTATGGATGCCTTTAAAAACCCCTTATGTTCCTCTTTAACCTCTCGCTAAGTCTCGCGGAATACCCTGATATATGGAAGGTCTCTAGGGTTACCCCAGTTCCCAAGGTGGATGGTGGAGCGACGTGTCGACTTTTAGACCAATTGCAGTGTTGTCAGTCTTTCCAAAAATATTTGAGACTGTGCTATGCCAGCAAATCAATCGCCAAACAACCAATGTCTTATGTGATTGTCAGCACGGTTTTCGAAGTTCTCGCTCTACTACGTCAAATCTGGTGGCGCATGTGATTTCATTGATCAAGTAGAAGGTGGTAAACAGGTGATACAGCGTACTTGAA
>CM032463.1:28142835-28172378 GCA_019059595.1 Marasmia exigua | reverse complement strand
AATCCCGCGCACGGTGACGGGCGCATATCAATGTCAAGTGTTTTAGAGAGACACGTTATATTTTAATATTGACCGGTTCAATTATAAGGCTTCCGAACTATTTGAGGTCTTCTCTTTTCAATTCAATTTTAATGTCAATTTTATATCATATATTCAAGGTCAATTTTATATCATATATACTTATATATTTACATAGATATTTAAAATAGTGGGAAATAGGGAGGATCAATAGAAATTTAAAGGGCGGGGGATTTTGCGTGGTAATACATCATATAAGGATGTAAGGTAGGAAGTGCTTTATACTTTTTGGATTAAATCGAAAAAAAAAATAAGTTGACAACTTTTTCATCAATAAATTTAGCAAACGGAATGAACTGTCACAAGGGTAAACTGTTATTGTGCCGTGTCACGTCAACTGTGAGGTTATTAGTTTAGTACTCAATATAAAATATAATCTGATTTTTAATTATGCGAACCAAACTGACAGATGCAAACGTCAAGTTCCCCACATATTTTGACACATTTCATCTGTCAAAAGTAGCAAAAATGTATGGGAATTACACATTTACATCTGTCAGTTTAGTTCACATAGTTAAAAATCGCTCCGGACTCGTGTCCACACCAAGTTTGTCACACTGGTGTGACACGAGTAATTCCTATTACTCGTGGTCACACCGCTTCGCGCTTTGAAGTCATAGTTTAGGAGTCCAGGCGGTTTAACTTTTGTATAGTTGATACACTAACGGCCTCATTCAGAGACGTCATTTAAGCTAACGACTCTGAGTGTGGCAGTAACTGCCGCACTCAGAGTTAACTTATTATTATTATCATTTATTTTTAATTTTTCTACAGCTCTTAAATTATACCATTCAAAATTTATATACTACTTAGAGCCAATAACAGATTTTAAATACATTGACAAGCTTATATAAATACAAGAGTTGTTGATTAACTTAGTTGGCTACTTAAGAAAAAATATTGACCCTTATTTTAATATGCATAAAGACTACCGATACTAAAGTTAATGAACATTAGCCTAAATGACGTCTCTGAGTGCGGCCGTTACTAACGTTAAATTTAGTTTTGTAATAATGTTTATTCTATCAAGTTCTTCAGTTATTCCTAGTATAAATCCTACTAGGTACTTGTCGAGGACAGACCTCCTTGCCGCTTAGGCGCCGTTATAAATAGAAAAAGTATTTCTTTGACGTCTCCTCTTTTCTTCCGACGTTTAGGCCTATCATATGTAAATTTTCTGTATTTTTCTATAATTTTATTTTGATAATATATTTATTTTACCCCCCTTACCGGTGTCTACTTTTCTATCCGCCACAGTACTTATTTTAAACCACGTTTTGGAATAAAAACTATCAATACATATTTAAATTATGATATGTTTTAAATGGCTGACATAATATCCTGATGGTAAGTGATAACCGCCACCCAAGGACATTTTTTTTTAATCAGCCTATAAACTGTCCCACTGCAGAGCAAAGGCCTCCATCATAGAAATCAAATTATCGTTACTATGATGGGATTAGGCTTAATCACCTCGCTTGCCACATGCGGATTGGTGATCACAAACCCGAGCTATGTCCGAAAAATTCGAAACATACTTTTCGCTCGACCCGGGAATCGAACCCAGGACCCTGAGATCACAGCTCGGTACTTAAACCACTAGACCAACAGGGCGTTCGCTATGGACATACAAAATACTAATGAAAACACAAGTTCTTTGCTAACCTTTCCCCTTCCCTGAATTGGCTCTCCGGAACCTCCACTCCCTCATTCAGGCACAACGCAGGCAATGCTTTCAGAGAATAAAAATAAAACTAGACTAGCAGGTTTAAAACCAGAATATTAGAGATGCAATAGTACGCTTTCTTTTGTATGGAGCGGACTATCTGTCATCACATTCCTGTACCGCCCTAATCCATTAGGCCCTATCTAGTGTGTGCCGTCACTAGATTATTTTATCTGCTTTTTCAGGTAGGTACGTGAAAATGATGTAAGTTTCTTTCATCAATCGTGAATGTGCGGGATTTTTATTCAAAGACACATTATGAAAAAAGATTTATAGTGTCCACATACTGTGATAAGATATTTTGCAATAACTTTTTTAACGAAATTTTCACATTTTGTACTATATTTTTTATGTGATAGGTGGCAGGCGAGCAAAAGGATCACCTGATGGTAAGCAATTAGATTACTATGACATATAAAATAAGCATGTACGCTATGACGTGTCAAGGCTCAAGTAGAATTAAGAAATAAAGAGAATAGGTGGACCCATTGACTGAATGGAAGCAATAACGAAGAGCAGGCTTCTCAATTCCTTCATCGTCAGCCCATTTAAGTCCCCACTGCTGGGGCACGGGCCTCCCTCAATCACATGAGGGGTAATTGCCATACTCACCACGCTTGGCAGACGGGTTGGCGAGGGTTTTGATATAAATGCAGAGTTGTCCCTTTCTGGGTGCTGATGATCATTCCAGTAGCTTTACCTTAGTCGCCTTTTACGACACCTCGGTAAGAGTGAGGGTGGCCTATTCTACTCTGTCGGGGACCACATGACAATGCCTTCAGTGTTCGATATATTCTCTGACTCTTGTCAACATTACAAGAGCACTGCACAGTTGCAATTAAATCTGACCTAAGGGCGCCCTTCACTACGTTTATCAAGACGCGGTCTCCACTCTAGAACTAATTTACCCTATCACTGTTCATAGTGACACAAGCAATGTTACAGCAAATAAACACTATCCCCTCTGATAGATAATAATAAATCATAGTGTCATCTGAGGAGGACATTTATGACAATATTTCACGGAAGACATCCCCATCCACCCGGGAAAACGTTGGTGTATTTTTCTCGACATAATGATCCGAACCGAATGATACATAAATATAAATATTTCACAACATCACACACCATTGATCTGACTCCGAGATAGGTAGCTCAAGCACCTGTGTTATTGATATCAGAATCAACATATATATACACATATAACGACTTTTTTTGTAAATACATACTTATAATACATAGAAAACATGCCCTGACTAATATAAATAGACGTATTCATGCACACGAATTATGTGTACTGTATTTGTGTGTGTGTGTGTGTTTGTATGATGCTTGAATCAATGAGGGAATTCTTTATTCATATCGACGGTTGTGTTTGTCACCGTGATATTATAAAACCGATTTATTATAATAAAACTAGTGAGGTTGATATCAAAATCGATACAAGGCGTCCCAAGACTATGGGGCATTATTAGGTAAACAGCTTTATTTCTTAAGCTGCCATTTTTTACTTACAGGAAACATCACTTTCTTTTAAAAAGGATAAGAAAAATTACTTTCGAAGTTTGCTTTGATCGTAATTTTATTGCAATCGGGAATCAAACTCGATACAGTCATTATTACTAATGTTACAATTTCTTTCAGAAACCTTAGGTGTTGAAGTCATTTTAATTTTAAAGAGGAATATAAACATTGGTCTTAATATATGTTGCTGCATGCATGGTTTATTCAATCGTTTTGTATTCAACATCCCTTCTGCTCCGGTGTAAGATAGTGTACTAAATACATTTATTTATCAAAAATTCAGCTAAAAATAGGTGGTAGTCCCCGCTATAAGGCAATCCTGCCTTGTTTTCAAATCCTCAAAATATTGTAAATATCAATCAAAAATATTTTTATTTGCATAGCCTTGTATACAGCATTTACAAATCGTCATAGATATAAGTAAAAGAAGTAAAGTATCAGCCTATATACTCCTTTTTTCCTTATGTGTTTGTTTTACGGCGGATGATGTTTTCACTTGCTATTAGATACAAGTCGTAAATATTTCAGTCTTGAAAATAATTATCTTTCACATGAATGTTGAATATTTGCGCCTTAATTTGGCATAAATACAATGTACATTATAATAAATTCTGCTTTATTTATTAATTATGGCGCGTATCGCGTAGAGCCGCTGCGTGCCCTCCAAGGACTTCTCACATATTTTTATACTGTCCCACGGCAGGGCAAAGGCCTCCATCATAGAAATCAAGTCATCGCTACTATAAAGGGATTAGGCTTTATCACTACGCTTGCATAATGCAGATTGGTAATTACTATTTACTTACCTTACCTATGTATAATTAACATGTTAATATTCACGCTGGTTTTCTGTGAGGCCGTGGTGTCACTCCGGTTGATTCTGCCCATTCATGCCAAAGCGGGCTCTCCCACGGTCAAAAAAACAAGTGAACCAACTATTCCCTTGACCTGATATTTCGATGGGATGCCTAATCTATTGGCGGCGGTAGCTTCTTCGATGCGTCACCTCCGAGATACGTTTAAGACCGCCAACTGCCAGACTCTGGGCTGACACTGATAATTTCTTAATAGAAAAACTCAGATATAAATTTTGGCCCGACCCTGGTATGGAAACTACAACCTAAGCGCAGCCTTCGCTCTAAGGTAGGATGCACTACCCATGGCGCCAACAAGGCAGTAAAAATATAGCTTATATAAGAATAACACATAGGCTACAATCCATAAAGATAATAGATACATAGATACAGATTTATAGATACTCTTTATTGCACAAAAATAAAATACAAGCATGATACAACAACAGCAACAGACAGTACAATAAGGTAGTCTTCTCGCTTGTAGCGATTTCTTCCAGACAACCTTTGGGTAGAAGATAGAAATATCGTATTCGTAATAAGGGAAGGCAGTGCAAAGTAGTTTAACAAATGAAATTGAGAATGGAAGAAATATACATATTTTATATGTTAATAATATTACTTAACATAAATAATAATAAACAATAAACAATAATTTATGTATCAAAAATATAACGACGAGTTTATATCATAGGTATAAAGGCACACCATTATTTATTATCGTTTCAATCCCGAAAATCTCATAATAGGAATCGTAAGTCCATTTAGAATGTAAGATGAACAAAATAAAAGAAAAAAAAACTGCTGTGTCATACATAAAAAATAAGTGTATTACCACACAGGTAAAACAGCGGGACGCAGCTAATATAAACACATAGCACCTGGTATAAGCTAGTATGAAAATTTTTCTGCAAAAAAAAACCGCATTCAAAAATCACGAACAAAAAGTGTAAAATAATATTTTTAAGACTTTATACACCTCAAATAACATTTTACAACAGTACACTCGAAAAAAGGTTTTACCGAAGTCGGCGCCCAAGATGGTATTGTAATTTAATACAACATTCAATTATTCAACAGGTATTAGGCGTCGACTTCGGTAAAACCTTTTCTCGAGTGAACTGTTATAAAATCTTATTTGAGGTGTATAAAGTGTAAAAAATATTATTTTACACTGTTTAGTTCGTGGGTTTTGAAGGCGGTTTATTTTTTTGCAGAAAAAAATTCTTTCAAGCCTTTTAGTGTATCATTTATTGTTCATATGGCAAAGTTATCGGCGAACAAACATAAAAAAAAACAAAGAATATATATACATGTCAAATTGAGAACCTCTTTTTTTAAGTCTGTTAAAAAGTAAATGGCAATGAATTGTTCGATTTTTTAGACTACTGAACCTCGATTGGCTATTGTGATATCTAAACGGGCGTAGTCGGATTAAGTAAAAACAACCTAAAAAGATTGGACAAAGTGAACCCAAATGGGCAGAAATGGATTACCGTAGCAAATTATTATTCGCCTAGAATTGAATAGAAATAGGTTTACATTATTCTGTTATTTTTCGTAGGTATCCCTAGGAGAACTGTTTTCAATTTCTTTCTTCTGTGCTTTGATTCCGTTTTGATTTCCGTTTATATTTCTATTATTTGATCGACTCTGTCAATTTCTTTCGGCTATTTATTTCACCTGCTATGGAATAATGTCATTCGGTATTCCCACTAGAGCGACCTATTTCAACAATTTGCCAGGTAGGTACCTACGCAAGACTTATTTAGGTATAGTGCACAATTGTGTGCGCATACACAAATACGTTTTCTATTCCCTTCCCCTCTAATTTCAATGAGACTCCAGGGTGATTGGGACTCTGGGAGATACACGCTTCGGCATCAATGAGGCTTGACCGCAGTGATATCACGGCCTCACAGAAAAGCGCCGTGAAGCAGCACTGTGCTGTGTTTCGCTGTGTGAGTGAGGGAAGCCTAATCCGGGGGAAACGGTGTTTAAAGGTTGGCAGCGCACGTGTGACTCCACTGGTGTCGCGGGTGTCCATGGGCGGCGGCAATCGCTAGCCATCAGGCGACCCGTCCTACCTCCTAAGTTAGTCCTAACTCATACGAAAACCTAACAGATACGTTCGAAACCAGACCAGACATTACCCTTGCCACCACCGCCGTCTCCCGGCAGAAGGGGTAGACCTAAAAAAGTATGGCATTTGGAATTGACATCGTAAAGAACAACAACATCATCATCATTTCAGCCAATAGCCTACCACTGCTGGACATAGGCCTCCCCAATGTTCTCCACACAGATCGGTCCTGTGCCGCCCGCATCCAATGGATTCCCGCAACCTTCACCAGATCGTCGGTCCACCCTGTGGGGGGCCTGCCATGGCTGCGACTTCCTGTACGTGGCCTCCACTCGAGGACGTTTCCGCCCCAACGGTATCTCTATATGCCCTGCCCATTGCCACTTGAGACATGCAATCCTTTGCCAAACATCCTTTGACAAAGACTTGTCTGTGACCTTAGTTCTCCTGTGGATCTCATCATTTCTGATACGATCACGCAAAAAGACTGCGAGCTTAGATGTCATTGCTCTCTGGGTGACTTTGAGCCTCCTCAATCGGCACATTGTAAGCGGCCACGTTTCGGTTCCGTATGACATCACTGGCAACACACACGCATTAAAGACTTTTGCCTTGAGACACTGCGGTAGGTGGGCCGAAAATATGCTGCGTAGTTTCCCTAACACTGACCAGCCGATTTGGATTCGTCGATCGACATTTTTCTGGAAGCTGGATTTACCAAGCTGGACTTTTGGAATTGACATCGTAAAGAACGACATGCGTGCTTAAAAACTGACCACTAGGGATGCACAAAGGGAACCGGACCACATACCGAGGCAAGCCCTAGACTGGAACCCCCAAGGAAAACGGAAGCGTGGCCGCCCTAAACGATCCAAGCGGCGGACTATCACTGCAGAAGCGAAGACCTTAGGACTAACTTGGAGCGAAGTAAAACACGAAGCTCGAGACCGTTTGAGATGGCGGAGCACTATCAATGCCCTTTGCCCCACCTAAGGGACATAGGATATTAAATCATGCACAAGACCGTGTGAAGTGGAGGAATCGAAGTAGGAAAGCGGACCCTGGGCCACGAAGCGACAGCTTGGGACGCCACTTGGGACAAAACGCTAAGATGATGATGAAGGTATCGACCTCCTTCAAAGATTGAGATTTTAGTAAAATTTCGTTCTTTTATGTTATGGCAGACGAACTGACGGATCGCCTGATGTTAAGCGCTTGTTTCCGCCCATAGGTACGCGCGATACCAGTGGAGTCACAAGGACGCTGCCAACCTTTAAAACCCCCTTTCCGCCGGATTGGGCCTCCGGTACCCTCACTCGCGCAGCAAAACACAGTACAGTGTTGCACACTTCAGTCGAGCCGGCCCATTCATACCGAATCGTGACTGTCCCACGGCTATAGTTGCTGTTGGCCGATCCATTGAGGTTCAAATTCACGGAACGTATTTTTTGCTTTACTTCCTAGGTCTTCAATTGACCGGTCACCCTTATAGATTCGTCATGACTATCTGTCTGTCCGTATGTCCGTCTGTCCGTCCGTCCGTATGTCGCAGCCATTTTTTCCGAAGCTTGCCCTGTATATATCAAAAAGCACAAATCGCTACCATGTTTGACTTTCATCATCATCATCATCAGCCCATTTAAGTCCCCACTGCTGGGGCACGGGCCTCCCTCAATCACATGAGGGGTAATTGCCATACTCACCACGCTTGGCAGACGGGTTGGCGAGGGTTTTGATATAAATGCAGTTTTCCTTCTCTGGGTGCTGATGATTATGCCTGCAGCTTTACCTTAGTGTGTTTGACTTTACTGACTTGTAAAGTCAAACACACTAAGGTAATATGGGCTTTTTTCATCTCTCTCTCATTTAAAAGTGACTCTCTTGTTGTGGACGGAGTAGTCTCCATTCCTCTCTCGACTCCGCCAACACATTTAGTAGTATTTCCTTGTACGACATGACATTTGCTTTATGATTCCCAAAATGAGACCAGACCAAGAAGTCTGGAAATTTTGTAATGAAAAAATCTTTATATTTTAGTTGATTACATTTCCGTTTGATTCCGATTTTGCAATTCTTTTGATATGACGTTTTCTTCCGGTAAATGATTAATTAGGGTGAATTTATATGATGTTTTTTAAGTAAGCGGCGTTTGAGAGCGGATAACGAGAGTTGTTGTTCAACTAATGTATTGTGAACTGAGTGAATTACATTTGAGGATTTTCCATACAAGGCTGTGAAGCTTGAAAATTGACCCGCAAAGAAGAGGCCAAGCTACTCGTGGCAGAACGAAAGATCTGGAGGAAGATTCTGGGACCTATACAGACTCCGGATGGCGCCTGGAAGAGGCTAAAGAACAGGGAACTGGAAGACCAGGTGGGCGAGCCCAACATCATTGGCGAGACTAAAGCGCATCGACTTCGCTGGCTCGGCCACCTAGAAAGGATGGACGACGATCGTGCGGTAAAGCGAGCGTATCAGGGACGTCCTAATGGCAAAAGGCCAGTCGGCCGTCCGAGATATCGCTGGAAGGATGAGGTCGAAAAAGACCTGCCTGGACTCTCGGCAGATGACTGGCAGGAGGTGGCGCAGGATCGGCCAAGATGGAGGCTCTTATTATCGGAGGCCAAGACTCACTATGGGTCGCTGCGCCAACCTAGTTAGTTAGATATTTTCCATACAAATTTCCAGACCTCTTGGTCTGGTCGCATTTTGGGAATCATAAAGCAAATGTCATGTCGTACAAGGAAATACTACTAAATGTGTTGGCGGAGTCGAGAGAGGAATGGAGACTACTCCATCCACCAATAAGAGAGTCACTTTTAAATGAGAGAGAGATGAATAAAGCCCATATTAAACATGTTAGTAAAGTCAAACAAGGTAGCGATTAGTGCTTTTTGAAATATACAGGGCAAGCTTCGGAAAAAGTGGCTGCGACATACGGACGGACGGACAGACCGATATACGGACAGACAGATAGTCATGACGAATCTATAAGGGTGACTGGTCAATTGAAGACCTAGGAAGCAAAGCAAAAAATACGTTCCGTGAATTAGAACCTCACTGGATCGGCCAACAGCAACCATAGCCGTGGGACAGCCACGCTTCGGCATGAATGGGCCGGCTCGACTGAAGTGTGCAGCACTGTGCTGTGTTTTGCTGCGCGAGTGAGGGTACCGGAGGCCCAATCCGGCGGAAAGGGGGTTTTAAAGGTTGGCAGCGTCCTTGTGACTCCACTGGTATCGCGCGTGCCTATGGGCGGAAACAAGCGCTTAACATCAGGCGATCCGTCAGTTTGTCTGCCATAACATAAAAGAACGAAATTTTACTAAAATCTGAATCTTTGAAGGAGGTCGATACCTTCATCATCATCTTAGCGTTTTGTCCCGGTGGCGTCCCAAGCTGTCGCTTCGTGGCCCAGGGTCCGCTTTCCTACTTCGGTTCCTCCACTTCACACGGTCTTGTGCATAATTTAATATCCTATGTCCCCTAGGTGGGGCAAAGGGCATTGATAGTGCTCCGCCATCTCGAACGGTCTTGAGCTTCGCGTTTTACTTCGCTCCAAGTTAGTCCTAAGGTCTTCGCTTCTGCAGTGATAGTCCGCCGCTTGGATCGTTTAGGGCGGCCACGCTTTCGTTTTCCTTGGGGTTCCAGTCTAGGGCTTGCCTCGGTATGTGGTCCGGTTCCCTTTGTGCATCCCTAGTGGTCAGTTTATTAGCACGCATGTCGTTCTTTACGATGTCAATTTCAAAAGTCCAGCTTGGTAAATCCAGCTTCCAGAAAAATGTCGATCGAAGAATCCGAATCGGCTGGGCAGCGTTCGGGAAACTACGCAGTATATTTTCGGCCCACCTACCGCAGTGTCTCAAGACAAAAGTCTTTAATGCGTGTGTGTTGCCAGTGACGTCATACGGAACCGAAACGTGGCCGCTTACAATGTGCCAATTGAGGAGGCTCAAAGTCACCCAGAGAGCAATGGCATCTATGCTCGGAGTATTTTTGCGTGATCGTATCAGAAATGATGAGATCCGCAGGAGAACTAAGGTCACAGATAAAGCCCAAAGGATTGCATGTCTCAAGTGGCAATGGGCAGGGCATATAGCGATACCGTTGGGGCAGAAACGTCCTCGAGTGGAGGCCACGTACAGGAAGTCGCAGCCAAGGCCCCCCACAGGGTAGACCGACGATCTGGTGAAGGTTGCGGGAATCCATTGGATGCGGGCGGCACAGGACCGATCTGTGTGGAGAACATTGGGGGAGGCCTATGTTCAGCAATGGACGGCTATTGGCTGAAATGATGATGATGTTGTCGTTCTTTACGATGTCAATTCCAAATGGCATACTTTTTTAGGTCTACCCCTTCTGCCGGGACACGGCGGTGGTAATGTCTGGTCTGGTTTCGAACGTATCTGTTTGGTTTTCGTATGAGTTAGGACTAATTTAGGAGGTAGGACGGATCGCCTGATGGCCAGCGATTGCCGCCGCCCATGGACACCCGCGACACCAGTGGAGTCCCACGTGCGCTGCCAACCTTTAAACACCGTTTCCGTTTCCCCCGGATTAGGTTCCGGTACACTCACTCACGCAGCGAAACTCAGCACAGTGCTGCTTTACGGCGGTTTTCTGTGAGGCAGTGGCATCACTGCGGTCAAGCCTCATTGATGCCGAAGCGTGTATCTCCCACGGTCCCAATCACCCTGGAGTCTCATTGAAATTAGAGGGGAAGGGAATAGAAAACGTATTTGTGTATGCGCACACAATTGTGCACTATACCTAAATAAGTCTTGCGTAGGTACCTGGCAAATTGTTGAAATAGGTCGCTCTAGTGGGAATACCGAATGACAATATTCCATAGCAGGTGAAATAAATAGCCGAAAGAAATTGACAGAGTCGATCAAATAATAGAAATATAAACGGAAATCAAAACGGAATCAAAGCACAGAAGAAAGAAAATTGAAAAACAGTTCTCCTAGGGGATACCTACGAAAATAACAGAATAATGTAAACCTATTTCTATTCAATTCTAGGCGTATAATATATTTGCTACGGTAATCCATTTCTGCCCATTTGGGTTCACTTTGTCCAATCTTTTTAGGTTGTTTTTACTTAATCCGACTACGCCCGTTTAGATATCACAATAGCAATCGAGGTTTCAGTAGTCTAAAAAATCGAAAAATTCATTGCCATTTACTTTTTAACCGACTTTAAAAAAAAGAGGTTCTCAATTTGACATGTATATATATTTTTTTATGTTTGTTTGCCGATAACTTTGCCATTTATGAACAATAAATGATACACTAAAAGGATTTGAAAGAATTTTTATCTGCAAAAAAAAACCGCCTTCAAAACCCACGAACTAAACAGTGTAAAATAATATTTTTAACACTTTATACACCTCAAATAAGATTTTATAACAGTACACTCGAGAAAAGGTTTTACCGAAGTCGGCGCCTAATACCTGTTCAATAATTGAATTTTGTATTAAATTACAATACTATCTTTGGCGCCGACTTCGGTAAAACCTTTTCTCGAGTGTACTGTTGTAAAATGTTGTTTGAGGTGTATAAAGTGTTAAAAATATTATTTTACACTTTTTGTTCGTGATTTTTGAATGCGGTTTTTTTTTTGCAGAAAATTTTTCATACTAGCTTATTATACCAGGTGATATGTGTTTATATTAGCTGCGTCCCGTGGTTTTACCTGTGTGGTGATACACTTATTTTTTATGTATGACACAGCAGACTTTTTTTTCTCTTATTTTATTCATCTTACATTCTAAATGGACTTACGATATCAATTATGAGATTTTCGGGATTGAAACGATAAAAAATAACGGTATGCCTTTATACCTATGATATAAACTCATGGTTATATTTTTGATAAATAAATTATTTTTTATTGTTTATTATTATTTATGTTATGTTATATTATTAACATATAAAATATGTATATTTCTGCCATTCTCAATTTCATTTGTTTAACTACTTTGCACTGCCTTCCCTTATTACGAATACGATATTTCTATCCTCTACCCAAAGGTTGTCTGGAAGAAATCGCTACAAGCGAGAAGACCGCCTTATTGTACTGTCTGTTGCTGTTGTTGTATCATGCTTGTATTTTATTTTTGTGCAATAAAAAGTATCTATATATCTATCTATTATCTTTATGGATTGTAGCCTATGTGTTATTCTTATATAAGCTATATTATTGACTGCCTTAGAGCGAAGGCTGCGCTTAGGTTCTAGTTTCCATCCCAGGGTCGGGCTAAAATTTGTATCTGAGTTTTTCTATTAAGAAATTATCAGTGTCAGCCCAGAGTCTGGCAGTTGGCGGTCTTAAACGTATCTCGGAAGTGACGCATCGAAGAAGCTACCGCCGCCAATAGATTAGGCATCCCATCGAAATATCAGGTCAAGGGAATAGTTGGTAAACTAGTGTTTTGACCGTGGGAGAGCAACGCTTCGGCATGAATGGGCAGGATCAACCGGAGTGACACCACGGCCTCACAGAAAACCAGCGTGAATATTAACATGTTAATTATACATAGGTAAGGTAAGTAAATAGTAATCACCAATCTGCATTATGCAAGCGTAGTGATTAAGCCTCATCCCATTATAGTAGCGATGACTTGATTTCTATGATGGAGGCCTTTGCCCTGCAGTGGGACAGTATAAAAATATGTGAGAAGTCCTTGGAGGGCACCCAGCGGCTCTGCGCGATACGCGCCATAATTAATAAATAAAGCAGAATTTATTATATATAATGTACATTGTATTTATGCCAAATTAAGACGCAAATATTCAACATTCATGTGAAAGATAATTATTTTTAAGACTGAAGTATTTACGACTTGTATCTAATCGCAAGTCAAAACATCATTCGCCGTAAAACAAACACATAAAGAAAAAAGGAGTATATAGGCTGGTACTTTACTTTTTTTACTTATATGACGATTTGTAAATGCTCTATACAAGGCTATGCAAATAAAAATATTTTTGATTGATATTTACAATATTTTCAGGATTTGAAAACAAAGCAGGATTGCCTTATAGCGGGGACTACCACCTATATTTTTAGCTGAATTTTTGATAAATGTATTTAGTAAACTATCTTACACCGGAGCAGAAGGGATGTTGAGGAATACAAAACGATTGAATAAACCATGCATGCACCAACATATATTTAGACCAATGTTTATATTCCTCTTTAAAATTAAAATGAGTGTAACACCTAAGGTTTCTGAATGAAATTGTATCATTAGTGATAATGAATGTATCGATTGGTGGAATAAAATAGCCATATTTACCTTTTTCTGGTTTGATTCCCGATTGCAATAAAATTACGATCAAAGCAAACATCGAAAGTAATGTTTCTTATCCTATTTAATAGAAAGTGATGTTTCCTTTAAGTAAAAAATGGTAGCTTAAGAAATAAAGCCGTTTACATAATAATGCCCCATAGTCTTGGGACGCCTTGTATCGATTTTGATATCAACCTCACTAGTTTTATTATAATAGTCGTTATATATGTATATATATGTTGATTCTGATATCAATAACACAGGTGCTTGAGCTACCTATCTTGGAGTCAGATCAATGGTATGTGATGTTGTGAAATATTTATATTTATGTATCATTCGGTTCGGATCATTATGTCGAGAAAAATAGACCAACGTTTTCCCGGGTGGATGGGGATGTCTTCCGTGAAATATTGTCATAAATGTCCTCCTCAGATGACACTATGATTTATTATTATCTATCAGAGGGGACAGTGTTTATTTGCTGTAAGATTGCTTGTGTCACTATGAACAGTGATAGGGTAAACGAGTTCTAGAGTGGAGACCGCGTATTGATAAACGTAGTGAAGGGCACCCTTAGGTCAGATGGAGTGACGATCTACGCAGGATGGCTGGCTGGAGCTGGATGCGAGTAGCCAAAGATCATTCGGAGTGGTGAACATTAGGAGATGCCTATATCCAGTGGATTTTAACAAGCTGATGATAAATAGTGATGGAGTAACTGTGATTGTTGATTCTTTTTTTATGTGATAGGTGACAGACGAGCAGAGATGTTCATCAGATGGTAATTGCCGCCGCCGAACATTAGTAGATGCCTATGCAACAAGTGGATTGCAACAAGCTGATGATGAATAGTCATGGAGTAGCTGTGATTTCACGACGGTTCACCTGGTGGTAAGCGATTGCCCCCGCCCATGGACACCCACCACACCAGTGGAGTCACAAGTGCGCTGCCTACCTTTAAACCCCCCTTTCCCCGGATTGGGCCTCCGGTACCCTGACTCAAGCAGTGGAATATAGCACAAGACTTTTTGTATCAGACGAACAGATGGAACACCGTCATAAGCAATCGCAACCGCCCAAAGAACACGCGCGCGTAGAACTAGTGCAGTCACAGGTAACTTTAGCCCATTTTGCCCCAACTAAAGCTCGGCTATCTGAGCCCCATTCACTCACTTGACAACACGTCATGAGACGTACCCCAGACTCCGAAGCGACATCTTTGGACACAACTGGAATTACACCCTGAGATAAAAGACTGCGTGGATCATTAAGGTGACGGGGAAGGCACACTAGCGACGCCAAATGATTTTAATTTTTAGCTACTATATTTAGGTGATGACTGGACGACCATCTTAAATGGAAGCCACATCTAGAGAAAATGAAACTGACATTAAGATCACTAACTGGTATATTGTTCGGAATTAAAAAGTGTGTTCCTAAGCAAACACGTCATCTTATCTACACCTCTTTAGTCAACAGTAACAGTTAGAGTATTTGATTGAGATCTGGGGTGGAGCTGCGAAAAAATGCCTAGACTTGATACAAATAGCCCAGAATAAATAATTTAAAATTTTATTAAACTATAATTACTAAAAACTATAATAATTGAAATAAGACAGCTGTATAGATATTTCACTTGCATACTTATACATAAAATTTTGAACAAAAACATGAATATTCCCTTTTTAACCTTCGCTAGCTCAGTTAGGTTTCTTAATGGGGCGAAATGCGTACACCAGTAAAAAATTATGGCTTCCAGGTTGCAACAAATTTACTCTCTTATGGAATTTTTTCACATACTACCTGTGCGGATAAAGAATGGGTTCGGCAATGGCGGCGCATCTATTCACTTCTCGCTCGCACACTATTTGCGTCTATACTCGCACTCGTAGGTGTGCGAGTGAGAAGTGAATAGATGCGCCGCCATTTCTGTCCCATTCTTTATCCCGCACAGGTTGTACATGAATATAGTGACAATCTTGACAACATAACAATAACAATTTATTAACAGTTTAAACAACATGCCGAAACAAAACATCTTTTTTTTATGGCTGCTACTGTGTTTGGGGAACACAAACACGGCAAACACTCATATAACTCTGCCAATGTCGAGTGATTAGAGAGACACGGTTTTAGTTAGAAATTGACCGGTGTAAACATTCTCTCTTTACGATTTTTTATTTTTTTAAATTAAGAATTACACCATCTAAAACAAAACAAAACGTATACAAACAAACAAACACATATACAGCCCAATATTATGAGGGAGATTCGGTTAAAGTCTGATGTTATATTTTATTATATATCTACATAAATATTTTATGACAGAGGAGAAGGATAAAGATAGAAGAAAAGAAAAGTTAATAGAAGAAAAAAACTACATCCTTGCACAAATTATAACGTCAGATCTGTCACTCCCTGTACCGGGCGGGCAATCTGATTGGTCGATGGCGATTTCTAGACTCTGTGTCATTATGACAGGAGTTGGCGGGATCGCGATCGATTCGAGCGCTCGTCGGTGTTGCCACCCGCGCCATACCTTTAATTTGGTCAAAAAAGCAATATAAAAAAATTAAGGAATTCGAGTCATTTAGTAACAAGAATCTCATGGTGGGAATGAACTAATTCGTGTCAAAGAATGGCTCTTTATTTATTTATTGTTGTGTCTACCAACGCTTGTTACAATAATACATTTAACTTAAATACATTATGGGATTGGAGCTAATTGTACAATTTCTTATAGGTAAACTACCACATGCAATATTAAGAAAACAGAAGAGAGAATAGTACTACAATTTACAATTTTTACATCTAGATATAGTTTCATATACATTTTCTCATTTAATTGCAACTGTGCAGTGCTCTTGTAATGTTGACAAGAGTCAGAGAATATATCGATCACTGGAGGCATTGCCGTGTGGTCCCCGGCAGAGTAGAATAGGCCACCCTCACTCTTACCGAGGTGTCGTAAAAGGCGACTAAGGTAAAGCTATTGGCATGATCATCAGCACCCAGAAAGGGAAAACTCTGCATTTATATCAAAACCCTCGCCAACCCGTCTGCCAAGCGTGGTGAGTATGGCAATTACCCCTCATGTGATTGAGTGAGGCCCGTGCCCCAGCAGTGGGGACTTAAATGGGCTGACGATGAAGGCATTGAGAAGCCTGCTCTTCATTATTGCTTCCATTCAGTCAATGGGTCCACCTATTCTCTTTATTTCTTAATTCTACTTGAGCCTTGACACGTCATAGCTTACATGCTTATTTTACACGTCATAGTAATCTAATTGCTTACTATCATGTCAAAGGTGATCCTTTTGCTCGTCTGCCATCTATCACATAAAAAATATGGAAAATCTAGTACAAAATGTGAAAAGTATTAGCAAAATATCTAATCATGATATGTGGACACTATAAATCTTTTTTCATAATGTGTCTTTGAATAAAAATCCCCGCACATTCTCTGAAAGCATTGCCTGCGCTGTGCCTGAATGAGGGAGTGGGGGTTCTGGAGAGCCAATTCGGGGAAGGGGAAAGGTTAGCAAAGAACTTGTGTTTGTATTAGTATTTTGTATGTCCATAGCGAACGCCCTGTTGGTCTAGTGGTTTAAGTACCGGGCTGTGATCTCAGGGTCCTGGGTTCGATTCCCGGGTAAGCGAAAAGTATGTTTCGAATTTTTCGGACATAGCTCGGGTTTTGATCACCAATCCGCATGTGACAAGCCAGGTGATTAAGCCTAATCCCATCATAGTAACGATAACTTGATTTCTATGATGGAGGCCTTTGCCCTGCAGTGGGACAGTTTATAGGCTGATTAAAAAAAATGTGTGGCGGTAATCACTTACCATCAGGATATTATGTCAGCCATTTAAAACATATCATAATTTAAAAATGTATTGATAGTCTTTATTCCAAAACGTGGTTTAAAATAAGTACCTAGTAGGATTTATACTAGGAATAACTGAAGAACTTGATAGAATAAACATTATTACAAAACTAAATTTAACGTTAGTAACGGCCGCACTCAGAAACGTCATTTAGGCTAATGTTCATTAACTTTAGTATCGGCAGTCTTTATGCGTGTCAAAATAAGGGTCAATATTTTTTCTTAAGTAGCCAACTAAGTTAATCAACAACTCTTGTATTAATATAAGCTTGTCAATGTATTTAAAATCTGTTATTGGCTCTAAGTAAGTAGTATATAAATTTCAAAAGTATAATTTAAGAGCTGTAGAAAAATAAAAAATAAATGATAATAATAATAATTTAACTCTGAGTCGTTAGCTTAAATGACGTCTCTGAGTGCGGCCGTTAGTGTATCAACTATACAAAAGTTAAACCGCCTGGGCTCCAAAAACTATGACTTCAAAGCTTCTAATAGAAATTATTCGTGTCCACACCAGTGTGACAAACTTGGTGTGGACACGAGTCCGGAGCGATTTTTGATTTTTACCTATGTGAACTAAACTGACAGATGTCAATGTGTCATTCCCATACATTTTTGCTACTTTTGACAGATGAAATGTGTGAAAATGTGTGAGAACTTGACGTTTGCATCTGTCAGTTTGGATCGCATAATTAAAAATCAGAGTATAGTTTAAAATGAGTACTAAATTAATAACTTCACAGTTGACGTGACACGGCACAATGACAGTTTACCCTTGTGACAGTTCATTCCGTTTGCTAAATTTATTGATGAAAAAGTTGTAAACTTTTTTTTTTTTCGATTTAATCCAAAAAGTATAAAGCAATTCCCACATCCTTATATGACGTATTACCACGCATATAAGCCCCCAATACCCCCGCCCTTTAAATTTCTATTGACCCTCCCTATTTCCCACTATTTAAAATATCTATATAATCTATATAAAATTATAATCTTATTCCCACCCCTTTATTATTATTGTTAAATGCTGTTCTATGCCTTTTGTTTGTGTGGTAGTCTGTGCAATTGTGCCTGCTTTATTGTCTTTTGCTTGTTATTTGTTTTAGATGCTGGCCCTAACAAAAGAGAAGACGTCAAAATAGTTCGGAAGCTTTATAATTGAACCGGTTTATATTAAAATACAACGTGTCTCTCTAAACACTTGACATTGGCGGAATCACATGTGCGGTCGTCACCGTGCGCGGGATTAAGACAAAAAAAACAATTCTTATTGACATTACTTGGACACCTTACATAATGCAACATATACTGAACGAATTATTTAATGATTCGATCAGTTTTGTCACTACTCTAACGGTACTAAGCAGTCTATGGTTAGTCAAGGATTTGAATAAAAAAATAAGAACTGACTTTATGCCGTAACAATCGTGAACTTTCTAGTCTGGGATTAAAGCCGGTACCAGAGTACATTTTTGTAAGAAGATGGTATGGGTTTCGAAAAAAATTAGGTTATTTCGAAACCCATACCTTTCGAAATAACCTAACCTAAAAAGAGGTAATTATTTTGTAGTTCATTATTCTCTGGTCAAATATTTTTTTGTTGGAGAACTTGCGAAAATATAACAATACTAGGGTGTTTTCACGTGCCAATCAAATTTTCATTATTCAAATAGGTATACCATTGACGGCATACTCGTATGCTGAGTATTTATTTTAAGTAATAATACCTTGGCACCAATAATAATATGTAATGCGATTTAAATTGGTAGATAGATATTCTTTATTGCACAAAAATAAAATAAATACAAGCACGATACAACAGCAACAGACAGTGCAATAAGGCGGTCTTATCGTTGGTATTTTTATACTTAACGCAATGTAAAGAATTAAAACACTGTACAAGAATTAATAAGATAATATATTTATTAAAACAATAATATTTCATCGTATCAAAATCGTCTCTATCTCATCTGCCAGTCAGTCTAGTCATTAACCATAGAATTATAACAAGACTAGAACCTTTGTGCCGCAGCCAATTTTCCTCGAAAGACCTTTTGCGCGGATTGGGCCACCGGCACCCTCACTCACGCAGCGAAACGCAGCATAGTGCCGCACGGTTTTCTGCGAGACCGTTGTATCAATCCAGTCAAACCGACCCATTCATGCCGAAGCGTGGTTCTCCCACGGCTAACTGCTGCTTGTAACATCGATCTCAAAAGCTCTGGTTAGAAATCTTGCGTCACGTTACAAAGTGGATAGGTACTCAACAAAATTCTTGAACTAACATACTACGAAGATTCCAGTAACTTTACACTTCGTATGCGCCTCTCAGTGTACACAAAAGATATTGCTGAAAGATGCTTCAGGCTGTTAAGTTTGGTTTTCAGCAAAATGCCTGCGGTGTTGGCGGGTTCCTGGCAACTTGTTCACCTGAGAACTTAGAATGTGATCAAAATGTATTCGGTATTCTTATTCAACGAGAGTTTGTTTACTCTAAAGTTGTTTTATTATAGTGGGTTTGACGCAGGGTAAATTGCAATAGCGACGCCATTTAATTAAAATTTTTAGCTAACTAACCTGGGTCTATTTTTACCTATTTATCTAAACGATACTGATTATAAGCATTGTTTGTCACAATAATCATAATTTCTATATGAATGAAAATTACTTTAATTGTATATTATTTAAAAAGAGTAACTAAGTACTAAGTTTCTTGCTGATTCTTCTCGGTAGAAATTGACATTCCGAATCAGCGGTGGATTACATAATATTTGATATTCATAAATGATATTCATAATTACGAGGGGTGGCTGAAAATTAATCTACCTAAGTATGAAAGAAAAGACATAAATGGATGATTCATATTTTATTTTTCTATGTATTCCCCTGCAACTGAAATGCATTTGTTAAAAAAATAAGTTTTGTCTTGGGTGTCAAAATGGTCGCTAACCGCCTCCTTCATCTCTTCATCTGTTGAATATCTGCGACCTCTCAAATTTTTCTTCAATTTTTTTGAATAGTAAATAGTCATAAGGGGCTAAATCTGGATTATAGGGTGGGTGGTTGATCTCTGCGAAGCCAATTATCATCGTTCTAAAATCGTCCCAATACGTTTCCTTGCAGTAGCAATTTGTGTATAATTTACTTTTCCTAACAAGTTATGCACGCTATGTTGATCTTCGCTATGTACCATAATAATATGCCAGAGCAAACAAGTCGGTCTTAGACCGTTATTAAAAAAGTCACGACTCAGATACGCAAAGGAGTCACTGGTGTAAATTGGAACCGCAAATACTCAGGTACCCAATGTTTAGGTCAAAATGCGGGTTGACGACTTAATAAGTACCTATCTATAATAATATCGGCCGCCTATCTCAACGATCAGCCACGTACGCAGAATATATTATATTGCTCAAGTATGTGTGCAAACACAAGTGCACTCTCTATTCCCTAACCCTCATATTCCGATGGGACACTACTGTGACACGACCGGAGAGGGATCGGACGCAAGACCAACAGCTTAACGTGCTTTCCGAGGCACGGCCCACCCCCGTGCCTACAATACCGCCAGCTTGCAGACTCCGGGCTGACACTAAGAATTTCTTACCGAAACTTAGGTACAAATTTTTGGATCGATCCGGGGATCGAACCCGAGACCTCTTGCGCAGCCGTCGCTTACCGTATGGAAACTAAGTCACAACAAAGCGTCTGCTTTTCTTATGTGCTAGCAAGTACTAATTACTAAGTGTTCCGGTAGATGTCACTACGCATTAATACATCGCGAAAGTAAAGCGTGTTTCTGAAACAATGACCCCAAGCCGCGTAATCTATTGTTCATTTTTTTTTCAACCAAGACCGATCGTATCGTCGGTTTCCATTCCCTATATTTATTTGAACCAAGTTTTAAGAAAGAAAATATTTATTTTTATAGACATCACAACACAGAACATATAGAAATTGTAAACAGAACACAATTTGGCACAAACAGAAAACAAAACATAAAACAATTAAAAATACATAAAAATAAAACAAAAGGAAAAAAAAACAAAACTATATTCAATCATGTCCAGACAGTGCCAAATGAATATTATGGTGTGTTATGACGTCTAGTATAAATGGCCCTCACTCAGCTTATGTCACAGGCCAGACAAAGGGCCTTAGTAGGTTAGGTAGGTTTTAAAGATGCAACATGCATAGAGCATGTACATATGCGTATGTAAGTAAGTATAAGAGGCTGTTGTCATTCGTGACTACCATCGCTCTCATGTTATGACAGTTTTCTGTCTATGCAAATAAGTTAAAAAAGCATATTAGGCTGGACATCTTTCAAGCAAACGCTATCATCCTAGACCTCATTGTCACTTTTCATCAGGTGCGATTGTGGTCAAGCGATAGCCTATTTTTTTATTTTGACCAAAAAAACTTACTGACGGACGTCATATAGTAAGGCTTAGTACCTACTTAGGTATGGTAGTAATCATACAGTAGTAACTTAATGTTATCGCACTCATTCTTATTTCCAGAAATAACCATGAATGTTTTATTTAGATTGGCCTCTCACCCATATCGAAGCGTATCGATGTGAAAAAGTAATAACATCGGTAATCGAGTTACGATCCGATAAAATGAAATGGAATAAAAGCAGTAGGACGTGGAGAGTACCGCGAAATTTAAAAGACTGATCTATGATGCATGTTGTAATTTACATATATTCGACAAAAGAATGATACAATAACTTTGTCTCAAAATATTTAGCACAGTGACTGGAAAAATTCTGCATTTAATTTTTATCAGATTGCAATGGAATTACTTCATAATATGAATATTAATAATGCAATAAATTTGGTAATAAACCAAAGTATTTTGTACGTAAATTTATGAAAAGCATACGAGTATATTGAGTATGTCATTATTTTTGTTCTACATTTTCTTCTTCAGCACTTCTATCCATAAACCTACAAATGAGCATGTGTAGCATACTTAAAAAGCATGCCAAATATGAGCATGCTTACTGAACTGTCCACATACGGTCTTTTATAGAATAGTTGACAAAAAACTTGCATTCAAATTGTTCTGTTGACGAAACGTCCATTAGTGAAAGGTTCCGCCGGCAAATATCTCTAACACGAAAAGTTTTGTTGGTGATTAGCCCAAAGAAGAAACGACTGTAGGCGAACGCTTGCGGATTAACTTCTTAAGGGCACACTAGCGACGCCGTCGATTTTAATTTTTAGCTACTAAACTGGATTTAATTTTAACCATTTCGGGGTTACAACCTCTCGGCAAACACTTATACTATTTATTAAATAACCATGCACAAATTTTAATGTTGGGTCCGTTTTAGTACGCGAAAAATTTATTCACACCAAAAGTGGCCGATTTTGGCGTGAATCAATTTTACGCGTACGCGTTGGAGTCAACATTTGTGCATGGTTATTTAAAAATAGTATAAGTGTTTGTCGAGCGGTTGTAACCGCTTAATTGTTTAAAGTAGATCCGGTTTAGTAACTAAAAATTAAAATCGACTGGGCACACTAGCGACTGTGCTCTACCCGTCACCTTAAACCTATTGATTTGTTTGTTGCGTAGAGCGACGCGTGTGTTTCCTATACCTACTACCAGTTTGCGAATACCAGCACTGCTACGGCAATGCAGATATTGTCGTAGCAGCTAATGACGACCCGTTTGGATCAGTGGTAGTGAACGCTGCCTCTGATGCGAGGGTTGCGGGTTCGATCCCCGCACAGTACAAACATTTGCGTGCATTATCATAATATCTGTTTGTATTGGTCTGGGTATTTTCTATGTATTATAAGTATGTATTTACAAAAGAAAAGTATTATATGTATATATTTGTAATTCCGCTGTTGGTTCTGATATCCGTAACACAGGTGCTTGAGCTACCTATCTCGGAGTCAGGTCAATGTATGTGAAGTTGTGAAATATGTATGTATGTATGTATGTATGTAATGCTGGGGCCGGGACCTGATTGACCACACACTATTCACATCTCTTTGTCCCTCTTCTTTGTAAAATTTATGTTGTTTTAAACCGTGTACCAACTGAATGTGTTTGTTTCCTGTGTATTGTGATGGTCAATAAATGTATTTTCTTTCTTTCTTTCTTTCTTTTAACTGTTATCCTAGGATAGCTGTATTTTGACAAGTTTAGTATATGGAGGCTCACAAATAATTGCTTTGGTATAACTCCTGTGGTAGAAACTAGTATTCGTAACCATGGGGTTACGTGGTCCATCTTATTATTATGAGGCCATAGTATCCCACTAGGCAAAAACCAACGGCCAATATGGCGGTGACAATGGAGGTGATGTCTTGACATCGCTTCCGTTGTAATTGCAACTTGGGCTCTTCTCTTGCTTACCATCAGGCTGAAAAGAGAAAATATACTACACCTTTTAATATATATTATACGTGTATATACTAATAGCTATTTATTTACTTATGTAATCACTTGCAACCAGGTCCCACCAGAATACCAGCGCTGCTGCGGCGCCGCAGATAGTGCCGTAGCAGCAAATGCTGAGGTCGTGACCTGATTGACTACACACAACCACACCATCTCTTCTTATATCGGCTCTTCTCTTTGTATCTGAGTCGTGTCGTATTATGCCTATAGTACATAAATATGTACTATAGTAAAAGTAAATACTTTTTCTGTGTTGTGATGGTCAATAAATGTATTTTCTTTCTTTCTACTGTGTTTCTATAAAACAAACCTACCAACCCACTTTTCCACCTTTTGCTGTTGTCATGTCGAACATAGGTACAAAAATAATTGAACTAAGCTATTTCTCCCATTATAATCAGCAGATTGCGTTCATCATTGTAAGTGCACAATGTATGAACGAGGCTACTTTTGCATTGTATACAAAATTATAGCATTACAATAATGCGATTATATCTTCAGCTGGAACTAATAACCCCTTTTATTTGTAGCTGCATTAGTTACTGATCGTTGGGTTTATGTTGATTTTTATATCAGTAAAATACTTCTTCTCCCAATACAAAACCGTGACCGTGGGAGAGCCACGCTTCGGCATGAATGGGCCGGCTCGACCGGAGTGATGCCACGGCTTCAAAGAAAACCGGCGTGAAGCATCATTATGCTGTATTTCGCTGCGTGAATGAGGGTACCAGAGGGGTTTAAAGTTTGGCAGCGCTCTTGTGACTCCACTGGTGTTGCGGGTATCTATGGGCGGCGGCAATCGCTTACCAACAGGCGAGTAAGTGTTTCGGTGTTCGTCCTGTCAGTGCTAGCAAGCGACTAATTGCTGTGTAGCGCGATCACTACAATTGAGTGCAATATACTAGTGATGGGCGGTGTCTCTTCTATAACTATTTTACCTCAATGTGTAGAACAGCCGCCATCGTGAATCAGTCAGCTAGACGACTGAATAAAATATCAGAAATAATTTTATAGCATGTTGTAAAAATGCGTAACTACCGAAACAAAGCCGAACCATCTGCTTGATTGCTTTTTAAAGCTACATCTGCTTTTTACAAGCCCCATCTAACGAAAACCGCTGAACTATTTTTCCCATACTTAGGAAAATAGAGCTTGAAATAGGCACATAAAAGATAAAAGTCACTTAAATTATGTATTGAAGAATGTATACAAATGCAGATAAAGATGGCACTTATTTTAACTAACATACTTTTTAACTTTTATTGCACGCTACAAATTCAACACAAGTAATTTAATTGCCATGCAAAACACATACTATGCACATTTAACTGCTGTTTGTAAATAAATCAATTCGTTTTTATTGCTCGAGTTGAATGTGAGCAATGTCAAGGGTAAACAAAAGATAATAAAATTTATAAGTAACCGGAGGCTCAATCCGGGGGAAAGGGGGGTTTAAATGTTGGCTACGCGCTTGTGACTCTACTGGTGTCGCGGGTGTCCATGAGCGGCGGCAATCGCTTACCATCTGGTGATCCGTATGCTCGTCTGCCAAGTATCACGTAAAAAAAAGATAATTAAAAAAGAGAATCAAAAAGTTGGCCTTAAAAGTTACCGAGAAAAAAACAATGTCATAATGTTAAAGCGCAATAAATGTAATGGTAGTCGCTGAAAACCAGCGTCGAGGTTGGTCATGGATCAGCATCGACTATAGCTGAGCGGCCGCCTGTTTGGCACATACAGGGATAATGTTGTCCTACTTTTCGTCATTATTTATGTCTAGGTTATGTTTCTTATTAAGTTTCCTTGTTTTGTATTGTGCCAAATAAAGTTATCATTCATTCATTAAAAGCATTATTTCCGTCACGCACTCTCATTAATGTAACATTGAACATTACATAACAATTCTTAAGGGCACACTAGCGACGCCGTCGATTTTAATTTTTAGCTACTAAACTGGATTTAATTTTAACCATTTCGGGGTTTACAACCTCTCGGCAAACACTTATACTATTATTAAATAACCATGCACAAATTTTAATGTGGGTCCGTTTTTAGTACCGAAAAATTTATTCACACAAAAGTGGCCGATTTTGGCGTGAATCATTTTACGCGTACGCGTTGGAGTCAACATTTGTGCATGGTTATTTAAAATAGTTATAAGTGTTGTCGAGCGGTTGTAACCGCTTAATTGTTTAAAGTAGATCCGGTTTAGTAACTAAAAATTAAAATCGACTGGGCACACTAGCGACTGTGCTCTACCCGTCACCTTAAACCTATTGATTTGTTTGTTGCGTAGAGCGACGCGTGTGTTTCCTATACCTACTACCAGTTTGCGAATACCAGCACTGCTACGGCAATGCAGATATTGTCGTAGCAGCTAATGACGACCCGTTTGGATCAGTGGTAGTGAACGCTGCCTCTGATGCGAGGGTTGCGGGTTCGATCCCCGCACAGTACAAACATTTGCGTGCATTATCATAATATCTGTTTGTATTGGTCTGGGTATTTTCTATGTATTATAAGTATGTATTTACAAAAGAAAAGTATTATATGTATATATTTGTAATTCCGCTGTTGGTTCTGATATCCGTAACACAGGTGCTTGAGCTACCTATCTCGGAGTCAGGTCAATGTATGTGAAGTTGTGAAATATGTATGTATGTATGTATGTATGTAATGCTGGGCCGGGACCTGATTGACCACACACTATTCACATCTCTTTGTCCCTCTTCTTTGTAAAATTTATGTTGTTTTAAACCGTGTACCAACTGAATGTGTTTGTTTCCTGTGTATTGTGATGGTCAATAAATGTATTTTCTTTCTTTCTTTCTTTCTTTTAACTGTTATCCTAGGATAGCTGTATTTTGACAAGTTTAGTATATGGAGGCTCACAAATAATTGCTTTGGTATAACTCCTGTGGTAGAAACTAGTATTCGTAACCATGGGGTTACGTGGTCCATCTTATTATTATGAGGCCATAGTATCCCACTAGGCAAAAACCAACGGCCAATATGGCGGTGACAATGGAGGTGATGTCTTGACATCGCTTCCGTTGTAATTGCAACTTGGGCTCTTCTCTTGCTTACCATCAGGCTGAAAAGAGAAAATATACTACACCTTTTAATATATATTATACGTGTATATACTAATAGCTATTTATTTACTTATGTAATCACTTGCAACCAGGTCCCACCAGAATACCAGCGCTGCTGCGGCGCCGCAGATAGTGCCGTAGCAGCAAATGCTGAGGTCGTGACCTGATTGACTACACACAACCACACCATCTCTTCTTATATCGGCTCTTCTCTTTGTATCTGAGTCGTGTCGTATTATGCCTATAGTACATAAATATGTACTATAGTAAAAGTAAATACTTTTTCTGTGTTGTGATGGTCAATAAATGTATTTTCTTTCTTTCTACTGTGTTTCTATAAAACAAACCTACCAACCCACTTTTCCACCTTTTGCTGTTGTCATGTCGAACATAGGTACAAAAATAATTGAACTAAGCTATTTCTCCCATTATAATCAGCAGATTGCGTTCATCATTGTAAGTGCACAATGTATGAACGAGGCTACTTTTGCATTGTATACAAAATTATAGCATTACAATAATGCGATTATATCTTCAGCTGGAACTAATAACCCCTTTTATTTGTAGCTGCATTAGTTACTGATCGTTGGGTTTATGTTGATTTTTATATCAGTAAAATACTTCTTCTCCCAATACAAACCGTGACCGTGGGAGAGCCACGCTTCGGCATGAATGGGCCGGCTCGACCGGAGTGATGCCACGGCTTCAAAGAAAACCGGCGTGAAGCATCATTATGCTGTATTTCGCTGCGTGAATGAGGGTACCAGAGGGGTTTAAAGTTTGGCAGCGCTCTTGTGACTCCACTGGTGTTGCGGGTATCTATGGGCGGCGGCAATCGCTTACCAACAGGCGAGTAAGTGTTTCGGTGTTCGTCCTGTCAGTGCTAGCAAGCGACTAATTGCTGTGTAGCGCGATCACTACAATTGAGTGCAATATACTAGTGATGGGCGGTGTCTCTTCTATAACTATTTTACCTCAATGTGTAGAACAGCCGCCATCGTGAATCAGTCAGCTAGACGACTGAATAAAATATCAGAAATAATTTTATAGCATGTTGTAAAAATGCGTAACTACCGAAACAAAGCCGAACCATCTGCTTGATTGCTTTTTAAAGCTACATCTGCTTTTTACAAGCCCCATCTAACGAAAACCGCTGAACTATTTTTCCCATACTTAGGAAAATAGAGCTTGAAATAGGCACATAAAAGATAAAAGTCACTTAAATTATGTATTGAAGAATGTATACAAATGCAGATAAAGATGGCACTTATTTTAACTAACATACTTTTTAACTTTTATTGCACGCTACAAATTCAACACAAGTAATTTAATTGCCATGCAAAACACATACTATGCACATTTAACTGCTGTTTGTAAATAAATCAATTCGTTTTTATTGCTCGAGTTGAATGTGAGCAATGTCAAGGGTAAACAAAAGATAATAAAATTTATAAGTAACCGGAGGCTCAATCCGGGGGAAAGGGGGGTTTAAATGTTGGCTACGCGCTTGTGACTCTACTGGTGTCGCGGGTGTCCATGAGCGGCGGCAATCGCTTACCATCTGGTGATCCGTATGCTCGTCTGCCAAGTATCACGTAAAAAAAAGATAATTAAAAAAGAGAATCAAAAAGTTGGCCTTAAAAGTTACCGAGAAAAAAACAATGTCATAATGTTAAAGCGCAATAAATGTAATGGTAGTCGCTGAAAACCAGCGTCGAGGTTGGTCATGGATCAGCATCGACTATAGCTGAGCGGCCGCCTGTTTGGCACATACAGGGATAATGTTGTCCTACTTTTCGTCATTATTTATGTCTAGGTTATGTTTCTTATTAAGTTTCCTTGTTTTGTATTGTGCCAAATAAAGTTATCATTCATTCATTAAAAGCATTATTTCCGTCACGCACTCTCATTAATGTAACATTGAACATTACATAACAATAATTGGTTAATTGATAAACATGGGAACTGTAACACAACGGCCGAGTGGCGATTTAATTAAAAAAAGCAATTATTTATCATAATTACGTTATTTGCAGCCATTGTTGCGGGTTTAAAGCAATTAACGCATCCAATGGGTTTTTAGATACCTACGAGTACTATACAGGGTGGAAAAAACATTGGGCCCTTGAGAGGAATTAAGGAGTTTCGTTAGTCACCTTAAGGTGACAGGTAGGGCACACTAGCGACGCCAATTGATTTTAATATTTAGCTACTAAACCGGATCTATTTTAAACAATTTCGGGGTTACAACCTCTCGGCAAACACTTATACTATATATTAAATAACCATGCAAAAATACCCAACATTTACCCAACGTGTGCGCGAAAAATTTATTCACGCCAAAAGCGTCCCTTTCCCCTGGATTCCGATACCCTCACTCACGCAGCGAAACACAGCACAGTGCTGCTTCAGGCCGGTTTTATGTGAGGCAGTGATATCATTCCAGTCAAGCCGTCCCATTCATGCCCAAGCTTGGCTCTCCCACGGTCAGATGGCCCCATGTAGGGCACAACGTGGAGTGTTTGTCTATTACCTCTATATAGTCTGGCGTAAATTAGCTGAGCATATTGTCGC